>CAKNYM010052153.1:109317-173477 GCA_932195095.1 Andricus curvator | reverse complement strand
CCCCCAATTCCACGCTTCTCGCTCGTTTTCGTACGTTTAATATGTGCATTTTTTCAAATATCATAAATATTGTAACTTCAATCAAAAATTGTGATTCAGAACCCTGAAGAACTACAGTGATAAATTGGAACTGAAATTGTTTTTCAATTTGTTTTTGAAACCGGTTAGCAAAGCGTTTGTGCCTTTGACGAGTACATTCTCATTGCGGCACTCGCGATTCGCGCTCGACAATTAGGTTAAACAGACGTTTCTGTTTGAAAAATAAAATGATATAAACAAAATGAAATGAAATATAGAAAGTAATTATGTTTTTTTGATAAAATGCTAATTAAAATTAGTCCCTGTTAAATAAATGTAAATTGTTAAAATAAGTTTGAAGGATTTTTCAGGAGATTAAATTTGGAACAAAAAAGTCAAAGAGTTTGAAAAAGATTCTAGAAATCATTGCACTTCATTTAAAAAAGATTCTGATACAATCTATTTAATTAATTACATTTTATAGAACTTTTTGATTTATATCCATTCAAAAAATGTTACGATTTCTGCATTTTCTGTTCCTCTAAATTTCTTTTAATTAGGATGTTTTGGAGCGGTATGAAAGTGTTAAAATTAATTGAATCATTTAAGCTGAAGAAAAAAAATATGTAGGTAGGCGTCCACAAAAATGTAAAAAAAATTGAAATCGGTTAATATCTCTCTTACTATTTATATATTTGAAAATAAATAAAATTTTATTAGTTAGAAAATTATGGCAAATTTTTCATGTGTTCAGTTTTTACTATCTTAACAATAATAAAAAATTAGGAATAAAAAAAAATTTGGCTCAACTTATAATTTCATGAAAATATGGGAAATACATCCTTTTTTTTTTGATTGAGCCATATATTATATTTTATGTGAGCCTAACAGACACTTTGGTTGGAAAAGGTTGAATATGTCGAACCTAACATTCCTTCAGCTTGAAACAAAGAAACATATTGTCATTCCCCTTTTTCGAAACACATTTTTTTCATGATTTAGGAATGTTTAGATTTTTTATTTTGTTTTTTGTAATTTTGTAACGTTTTAAACACACGAAAAAAAAACGTTTTCCTTGCAAAAAAAATAATAACATGTTTCTTTTGTTCAAGCTAAAGATATGTCAGGTGCGACATATTCAACTTTTTCCGAAAAATTGTGCTAATATTTTAAACAAAAAATAAAAAATATAATTATTCGTCATTCTACGTTTAAAACAGAGTAACTAAATTTATCAGAAAATTTGTGTAAACTTATTACTTAAGGAGTTATTAGCACTACAAAATACCTTTTATAAATCTGCGAATCGAAAAATAATTTTTTGTTTAAATTTTAGCATTGGACTTTTCTATTGACTTTTTTACTTAAAATTAGCACAAGTGTCTGAAATTTTTTAACTTGTGAAGAACTGTTTGAGAGAATGAAACGAATTTTTTTTTTCAACAGAAATTAATCTTTTTTTTCGACATTTTCATAGATGCCAACGTACAAATGTGTTTCTTCTGCTTAAATGATTTGATTAATGTTAACATTTTTATTCCGCCCTAATGCATATTAATTTGAAGAAATTTAGAGGAAAGGAAACGTGACAAATAGATCGGGTAAATAAAAGAACGTGATTCAGTAAAACTTTCCACTTGATTGAAATTTATGAAGGTGATATTGTGAAACATGTATGTAAATGGGTTACGGACGTCACCTTCAGAAGAATAACATATTTAAAAATTCGTAGTCAAAACACATGACAAAAAAGTTCACTATTTGATTATTAACCGAAATCAGGAAATAAGTAGTAAATATTTTCACTAATTAACGTTCGTAAAATAAAATTAGGATTTTTTCATTATTCCATTAGCGAAATGCCAAAATATAACTATTTCATTAGCCAAACACTTAATCGCTAATTCAGATAGTACAATTTTCACTTTAGATTCAGAGAGATTTTTTATTTTGAATGCTTTAAGACGAAGTGGGTCAATTCAATAGCGTAGATATAAGGTTTAATTCAAATGCGATCAATTTTAAGATATAAAAAATTTTACTGAAACAGTTAAAATTCTACTGAAAAGTACACCTTAACTTTAAACAGTGGAATTGAAGGTTATCCAACGATTGAAATGAATATTGAAAAGAATTGTTATTACTAACTTACTGAATCTGAATTAGTGAAAATTTAACTAATTAAATCAGTAACATGGTTTCAAACTAAAAAACCAGTTATTTTTACATTCTTATACTCGTCTAAATTTTCGATCTCTAGTTGTTGATGGATTTTTATCTTTCGGCTCTCGAAAAACCAGTTCTACAAACCAAATGAGCCTTTGATACACTTTTTGAGGATGTAAAAGTAAAGAGGTCAAATTCATTGATCAGATTATTCCAACCAAAATAAAAAATTTAGAGCCTTTCCAAAACTCAAAACAAATTTTTTTTAATAGTTTCAGAAATTTTGGTCACATGCTTTTCACCATTTAATAAATTTTCAAAAAATGGAAAAACTACTTTTCTGCTGGATTAAGAAATTGCAATAGTAATTTTTACTAGATATCAAATTTATTTTGAAATTATCTTAATGCAATTTTTTAATTAAAACAAAGTTCAAAAGGTTTGAACATTTTCAAAATTATAATTTTTTTAGAGAGATCCGTAAATTCTCATTTTGGTTTAGTAGATCTCAGCTAGGCGCTTTGAGAGCCGTTTTCAGAAACAAATTGAAAAACAATTTTAGTTCTAATTCATGACTGTAGATCATCAGGGGTTTGAATCACAGTTTTCAAATTCAAGTTATTATATTTATTTTTGAAAAAATGCAGGCTAAATACACGCATTTAACGTACGGAAACGAGCGCGAAGCGCGAGTCTACCCCCGGGTGTACATTTAGCATGGGGAGGGGGGGGGGTGTCACAAAGCATTTCTTATTTCAGTTACATTTTTTAAATATAGAGTCGAGGAGTTAAACGAGTCCTAATATCTGTAATACATTTTTCATGAAATTTCGTGGAATAGCTGGAAATCTTTGCAACCGTTATCTGAATTCTTTTAAAAATATTACAAATCACTTAACATTTTTCAAATCATGATAAAGTTATTTGAAATCCTTTGAATGTGACGGATATCGTACATTAATCTCTTGAAAAATCTTTGAAACGATTGAGCTTCCTGGAAATCCTTTGAAACCCTTTACAAACTGTGAAAATCCTTGAAATTGTTTGAAGTCTTAAACATTTCATAAGAATCCCTTAATATCCTTCAGAACCCCGTGGAATCTCTAAAAATCGGTTAAAATCTTTTAAATTCTATGAAATATTACGAAATCTTACAAAATCCTTTGAAATCTTCAAAATCATTGAAATCTTTAAAATCCTTAGGAATCTTTCTGAATGTCTAGAATTCCCTTAAAATAAATTAAATTCCATTCAAATTTTTAAAAGCCATTAAATTTTCTTTAAATATCCAAAAAATCTTTTATAATATTCTGAAATACTATAAAATTCGTTTAAATCTTTTGAAAAATTACGAAATTCTTTGAAATCTTGCGAAATCATCGAAACCCCTTTATATCCCTTCATATCGTTAAGATCCTCTAAAATCTTTGCAAATCATGTGAAATATATTTAAATCTCTTCAAATCTTTGAAATATCATAAAAATCCCCTGATATAATTCAAAATTTGTCAAAATACTTCGGTACCAGAAATCTCTTAAAATCCCTCACATCCACTTAAAACCCTTAAAAAAATGCATGAAAAAAGTGAGAAAAAATGTGTGAGAGTCCGTGGAAATCGCTCAAAATCTCTAAAAATCGGTTAAAATCATTAAAATTCCATGAAATATTTTGGAATCTTACGAAATCCCTTAAAATATTTGAAATCTCTTCAAAAGAAATTAATTTTTTTTGAATCTGTGAGAATTTTTTCGAATACCTTGAAGTCACACAAAATTGATCAAAACTCATTAAATTTGGTTAAAAGCCATAAAGTCTCTTTAAATGAATTTCAAATCTTCAAAATCCTCTGATATCCTTCAAAATCCGTGAAAATCGCCTAAAATTTCTGAAAAACGGTTAAAATATTTGAAAGTTTTTTAAATATTTTCAAATATTACGAGATTCCTTGAAATCTTTGAAATCCTTATAAAATTAACTGAAATGTTTAAAATCCGTGAGAATCTTTCCGAATCTATTGAAATCCCTCAGAATAAATTAAATTCGATTAAGATTTTTTGAAAGCGATTGAAATTCCTCGAAATCCCTTTAAATCCTTTATAGTTTTTGGAGAGTCTTTGAAATTCCATTATATCTTTTGAAATCTCGTGAAATCATTGAAACCCGATCAAATCTAAAAAAATCCTTTAAAATCTCTGAAAATCTTTTGAAATCCACGAAAATCTTTTGAAGTCCTACAAAATCTCTTGATATCCCTTTAAATTTTCAAAATCCCATTAAAATCCCCTAATATCATTCAAAGTTGGTAAAAATACTTTGATATCACATGGAATCCTCTCAAATCCTTTGAAATCTCATGAATTAGTTTTAAGTATTTCGAAATATTTTTAATTCCTTTGGAATGATTGTAAATCGTTCCTAATTCCTAATTCTGAAAGTGTACTAGTTCGTTTCTTTAAACTCTTGAAATCTTTCAAAAGAAGGTTTCAGTTTTAGCATGATTCGTGAAGTTGAACCGTTCTTGAAGTCTGGAATAAACCTTTCATGAAATTTCGTGGAATACCTGAATATCTTTGTAATGATTTAAAATTCTGTGCATTATTTTTAAAATTTTGCAAATTTCTTAACATTTTTCGAATTGTGATAAATTTTTTTGAAATCCTCTGAATTTGATGGATATCGTACATAAGACTGCGAATTTATTAGAAGTACTCGAATTCGCCTGGACGTTTGGTCAGGGGAGAGGAAAACTGTAAAAAAACATTCCCCGAGCTCAGCCGGTCTTCCGACTGTTGAGTTTGAAAGTAGCCGACGTGTCATACCATCGAATGTACACAAACCTCCTGATCGAAATTAGTTAAGACAAAGCGAATACAAAACCTGGTCGTATGTCGCAGATGGTCACCCATCCGAGAGCTGTCTGCGCTCGAAATGGCTTAACACGACGACTCTTCCCGAGTCGAGATTCACCGCTTTGGAAATCTCGTTCAATACCGTAAAAATTGGGTAATTCTTTGTAATACTTTCTTGTCCTTCGAAATAGCTTAAAATCCCTAGATATATTTCTAATCCTCACAGGGGGGGGGGGGGGTATACAGTTTCAAAAATTAATCTAACGTAATTAATGGGCGTTTCTCAAGTCAGTACCTTTTTTCGGTGTAGCATGCAAAAGCAATTTTAAAATTTTCAGAACCAAGCAAGAATAGTTATTATGGGTTGTCCCTAAGTAATAGAACCATATATCAAAAGTTATAGGAACGTCAAGAAGGCTACACATATATATGTATATATTGACATTGAAGTGTTGGGCAGTAAAAAGCGTTTCTGAAGAGCAGTATTTTCCCAATTAAGTCAGTGATGGATGATCCCTTGTAAAATTGTCCTCATCGACCACTCTTCCGGAAGAGAGGGCTGAGAGTTGAACTAGAAATGAGTGGGTAAAACAAACATGGTATACATGCAATAGGAGGCGGGAGAGCGCGAAGAAGTGTAAATACTACCTGCTACAATTAGGAAACGTTTGTTCGTTCGTATTTACGGAAGTATCTCTAATTTACAACGACCTTAGTTCGTGCCATTATCGGTTCAATGACAACATACCTACAAACGAAAACACATGCTCAAACAAATATTAATTGCAAAACCTCTTATGATTATTATTTGCTTTTTAACGTATCTGAAAATGGATTTTCCATCTGAAGAAGTGATGGATTCGAGACGATTTCGAGAAAATTCGAGATTTTCTTGAAACATCTTCAGGTGAACTAAAAACTTCATGGAGATCTAGAATCTCAAATAAAAAATTTGATAAGACTTGATTTGTCTTTATTGGACCAAAAGAACCAATTTAGAAGCCCGAAAAAGATCGTACTACAAATCGGTGACATCCTGTAACACAGTTTTATTATTAGAAGAACCATATTTTGAAGGTGAGCTTAGGAAGAAAATATAATTTAAAAAATTCAGTTATTGCATGCAAAACACTCAATTCTTATGTTATTCCCACGTAAAAATATACTTTAAAATAATGAAAAAAATTTTGATAATCTTGTCATCCTGTAACAAAAAATTTATGTTCATTGAGTTAAAAGGAAAATAATTGATATTCTCGTTATTTTTTTATTTTAAAATGATTTTGAAGAACCTTATAGATACTTATTTATTAATTATATTGTAAATGAAAACAACAATAGGTATCAATTCATCTACATATATGAAGCCTCTAAAAGCAGTTCTAATTATTATTTTGACATAAAAAATATTTGTAATGACATAAATTGAATATTTATAATAATTATTATCATTATTATACCATTAAGCCATTTCCCTTTTGGGGTAGGCGTGACTTGCTCGGTTGGAAAATAGTAGTGTGTATATGGGTATGAGGTAGATAGGTATATAAGTGTTATGTATAGATATTTTAGATTGATCTGGAATTCTCGTGTTATTTATTTGAATAACACGTTTATTCCGCAACACTGCTCCGACCCAGGTTGCTGATCAATCTCTCTAGCGATCACCCCAAGTGAAGAGCCTCACAAAATTGTTATATATGGTTCCCCACTTGGGCCCATTAGTATTAGATTTTCAAAAATTGTAATTTCAAATAAGGGTCTAGGTCCTCATCTGACTTATTAGTTTTTTTATGTTTATTGTAATTAATTTTGATAGAAAGAAAAGGTTTCATGTCGTTCTGAAATGCTTTGAAAACAATTTTGATTGAATACTTCCAACTTTGATTTTCATCCTTCTTTGATTTCATGCGCTTAAGGAAGATTTGAAAACACTTCAAGCAATTTGAAAATATTTTTAATGTTTCGAAAGACTTATAGAGTAATCAAACCCACATTTGATACTGAAGCGTAAGTATTTTAAGAGGAACAAAAATATTTATTTGTAAGAAACAAGAAATAGGACGATAAACGTGTGCATAGCACGCGCGTTTGTTGGCTAGTTATAGAGGAAGAATCGATTTACTGGTGCTATATAATTTTATTATATTTCTAGGGATACATGGTTCTTTAAGTACTCAACAATTACGATATTGCACGCACATATAATTTTTGCAAGCATTCCGAGAAAAATGTTATAAAAAATTGTAGAAGTGCCCAATCTGCAAGGATTACTACCACTGGAAAAAAACCATGTTGCCATTATCGTGAAACCTTAGTGCAAAATTTTCGACGAAATAATACATCTCCCTGGTTTGTATAAGCAGTGGGACGTCAACTATATAAAATATTGTGAAGAATTTTCTAGGAGAAATGGCTTTCATATTATTTTTAGAGCTCAGAGGAGGGGATTTCTTATATAGAATATTTTATACCTTTCAGTCATTCACTTTGTATTTCTTAAAGAAAGTATAATTCAAAAAGGATAGGTTGATAAGGATTTCGTTTCTAAGGAGTTATGTCATTCTGTATTAAAATATTTTCAGAGATCTATGGTTGGATATGTGGAGATAGTTAATAAATTATTAAAGATCGCATTCAGTATTCAGGCTCTGCAATTCATTTCCAGAAACCAGGATGGTTGGAATTGGGTACAAGAGAGTTACGTTTATTTCCTCAAGTTTAGGTCAATAGATAAAACAGCTGATTTCTGATAAGATTAAACTGAAGTGGTAAAGATTTGATTTTCTAGAAACTCGATTGATTAGAGAGAAATCATTGAGCAGGAATTGATCGTGACGTTCAATTTGGCGATTTGATGTTGATATAATAATCTTTTTCAATAGCGTAATACTCATGATTTTTTATAGAAAAAAGCGTCACCAATCGCGCGCTTCGCACGCCTGCAGTTTTTCAGTTTGAGGAGGAAGATAATTTTTAATACAAAATAAAAATTTCGGACTTTCAACCGGGGCTATTATGGTATATTTTGAGATACATATGGTCCAACATTTATTCTCTTTAAACCCGTCATATTGCTTTTTTAAATAGGACTTTTTGTACATCTTCTAGATAATATTGGTTGGATGTATACAGTAAAATCACACAAGTAAAAAAATTTCAACGGTGTAATTGCTTAAACTCATAAATCTCATAATAGTCTACGGAAATCAAAATAGCCCCGGATGATGGTATTCATTTGCTAAAAGAGTTTAAATACAGAAATTCGAGCTATAATTATATTCTGAAGTCTAATAGCAGAGGAGTAAGTTTTATCAGTTCGTTTCTAACGGTATATAAAAATAAACTTACTAAGATTTTAGAAAAAATTTGAAAAAAAAAAAAATTTATTTTATGGAATTTTACAAAATATTAGGAAAAATTTGAGTTAGTTCAAAAGATATTGAGGAATTTTAGAAGTTTGCAAGAAATGTAAGCATATTTTATAAATCTTCGGAAATCTTTTCATGTTTTGAAAAAATATTTTTAAACAAACTCAAATTTTGCTTGAAATTTTGAAAAAATTAAAAAGTTCACCTTAAAATGTTCACAATTTTTTTCGACATTTTCAGAAGTCTTTCAGAATTTTCTTTGAGAATTAATTTTTCAAGATAAAAAATTGCATGAAATTTTACCAGGAAACTTAAGAAAATTATTTTATTCCCTTAAAACCTTTCAGAAATCTTAAAGAACTTTTTAGATTTTTTCCAAAATCTTTAAAACTCTACATTTGGTTTTCAATTTTTTTAAATCTTTTAAAACTTAAAATTATGTTAAAATTTTTTTGAGCTTTTGAACGTTCTAAACGTCATTTGAAATTATTCGAATTTTTCCTCAAATAAAAAAATCTGAAGAGCTAATAATTTGCTTTAAAATTTTCTAGACTCTTTCCTGAAAATTTTCGGAAATCTTTTTAAATATCCTTCTAGGAGTAAATTTTGTTCAATAAAAAATAATTTTGAATTTTGTTAGAAATCTTAAAAAAATTCTTTCTCTCTCTTGAAACCATTGAAAATTCTTCAAAAACTTTTTTTGAAAACTTTCAAATTTTGAATTATTTTTTAATCTTTTTAAAACTTCTGAATCTTTTGAATATCTTCCAAAATTATTCGAATTTTTCTTAAAATTGTTTTTAAATTCTGCAAAATAAAACTAATTGCCTCAAAGTTTCCCGCAGATTTTTTTCACAATTTTCGAAATCTCTTGAAATCTTTTTCAATTTTCTCTTAAAATCAATTTTTCAAAGTAAAAAATCATTTAAAATTTTCCCAGGAATCTTCAATTTTTTTTTGAATTTCTTGAAACCTTTCAAAATTCCTGAAAAGAGATTTTCAAAGCTTCAAAAATCTGCGTTTTGATTAAAATTGTTTAGAATCTTCTCAAAATTTGAATTATCTACGAATCCTCTCAAAACTTCTAAATCTTATAAATATATTTTGCAATCATTTAGTTTTCATCACAATTTTTTAAATACTACAAAAAAAAAAATGGTTTTAAAACCTCCCAAATTCTTCTTGAATATATTATGAAATCTACAAAATTTAAAATTAATTCCTTTACCGCTAATTTTTTCGTCACCGGTACCAACAATTTTATTTTGTTTACCGGCACCGACAGCTTATATACTTCGTTTATTGTCTCAGACGGAACGTACAACTTTGAGACTCTAGGCGGCATAGAGTCTTATTTCCGTTTTAAATAGTACATTACGTGACTAGTGTGAACTGATGGTTTTTTTTAAACAAGCGAAATGTTTTTGTAACGAAATTTTGCTTGAAATGTTGAAAAAATTAAAAAAGTCAGTTTAAAATGTTCAAAATTTTCTTCGACATTTTCAGAAGTCTTTCAAAATTTTCTTTGAGAATTAAAGTTTCGAAATAAAAAATTGCATGCAATTTTACTAGGAAAATTAAGAAAATTATTTTATTCCCTTAAAACCTTTCAAAAATCTTAAAGAACTTTTTAAATTTTTTCCAAAATCTTTAAAACTCTACAATTGGTTTTCAATTTTTTTAAATCTTTTAAGACCTAAAATTATGTTTAAATTTTTTTTCAAACTTTTGAACGTTCTAAACATCATTTGAAATTATTCGAATTTTTCCTAAAATAATAAAATCTGAGTAATTAAATAAATTGCTTTAAATTGTTCTAGACTCTTTTCTGACAATTTTGGAAACCTTTGAAATGTTCGGAAATCTTTTTAAATATCCTTCTAAAAGTAAATTTTGTTGAATATAAAATAATTTAAAATTTTCCTAGAAATCTTTAAAAAATTCTTTCACTCTCTTGAAACAATTGAAAATTCTTTAAAAACTTTTTTTGAAATCTTTCAAATTTTGAATTATTTTTTAATCTTTTTAAAACTTCTGAATATTTTGAATATCTTCCAAAATGATTCGAATTTTTCCTAAAATTTTTAAGAAATTCTGAAGACAAATAAACTTTTAAATAATTTTTTAAATTATTCGAATTTTTCTGAAAATTGTTTTTAAATTCTGCAAAATAAAACTAATTGCCTCAAAGTCTCCCGCAGATTTTTTTCACAATTTTCGAAATCTCTTGAAATCTTTTTCAATTTTCTCGTAAAATCAATTTTTCAAAGTAAAAAATCATTTTAAATTTTCCCAGGAATCTTAAATATTTTTTGAGTTTCTTGAAACCTTTCAAAATTCCTGAAAAGTGATTTTGAAATCTTCAAAAATCTACGTTTTGATTAAAATTGTTTAAAATCTTCTCAAGATTTGAATTATCTACGAATCCTCTCAAAACTTCTAAATTTTATAAATATATTTTGCAATCATTTAGTTTTCATCAAAATTTTTTAAATACTACAAAATAAAAAAAAATTGTTTTAAAATCTCCCAAATTCTTCTTGAATATATTATGAAATCTACAAAATTTAAAATTAATTCCTTTACCGCTAATTTTTTCGTCACCGGTACCAACAATTTTATTATGTTTACCGGCACCGACAGCTTATAACCTTCGTTTATTGTCTCAGACGGAACGTACAACTTTGAGACTCTAGGCGTCATAGAGTCTTATTTCCGTGTTAAATAGTACATTACGTGACTAGTGTGAACTGATGGCTTTTTTGAAACATTGCGCTCGTTTCAAACAAGCCATTAGTTCACAGGAGTCACGCACGATACTTTTCAGAACAAAATCATAAATAGCATGTTTTCATGCCTCCAAAGACAAACGCAAAATCGAATTTTGAGTCACTGAAGGTACGCACAAGAGTTTTCATTATAGAATCATGAATGATGTGAAAGCAGGTGAAACTATATTTGTGTAAAATTACTCGCATAGCACGCTACACTTTTCGTTGAAAACATTGACCCACCAATCCGCTATGAATTTCTCTTTCTATCATTGTAAACCACGGTCTCTCTCACGCGTTATGAAAATACGGAGACACGCACAAATCGAGCTCTTTTTTTAACTCTGACGTCACACCGTGCTTTATGAACCCTCATTTGTAACTTATCGAACCCACAACTTGTCTATGGAGGCATGAAAACACGCCATGCTTATGACTGCGTTCTGAAAATAAATAATAAAGTCAGTCGTAAATCCTCGTTACTGTTGTAAATTTTCAAGCCGCAGACTCGCGGGACCCGGTCCTGCACACTGAGAAAAATGTTTGTTTAAATCAAACAAATTTTGTTTGAATCAAACAAATTTTTGTTTGATTTAAATAAATTTTTTGTTTGTCCTTATTTATTTGGTTCAAATTTTTGGTTAGTTTAAATAAATCCATTGTTCAAATTAAGTGTAGTTCTTGTTTACATTAAATATATATATATATTTTTTTAAAATTAATTATAGATTTTTTTCAAATGAAGTAAATCCTTTGTTGCACTTGACCTCAAAATTGATCATTCTTTATAAAAATAATGAATAAGCCCATATAGCACAAAAAACTCCGTGAAGATTTCCTGAAACTTGCAATGTAAGGTTGGGAATATTGCATTGAAAGGTTAGGGTAAGGTTCGGTCAATCAAGAAAATGTCCGCTTGTGAGGGAATGTTGCATGGCAAGTTTCAGGACAGTTTGGAAGATTTATTTAACTTAATTCGATGCGCAGTAGTTTTCTATGGGATCTATGACTACGCAGTAGTTTTTTGACGATCCTAGTATACTACCAGACACACGTATCATGATTATTTCCCATATTTATGAAAAAAAGAAAAGCCAAAGAATAAATAAAAATTTTAATTATTTTTTGGTTTTTCATTTTTTCAAAAATATGGGACATAATCACGATACGTGTGTCTGGTGACATACTAGAAGGGTTTAAAAAACTACTGCGCAGCCGTAGATCCGATAGAAAACTACTGCGCATCGAATTAAGCTAAATGAATCTTCCAAACTGTCCTGAAACTTGCCGTGCAACAATCCCTCGCAAGCGGGCATTTTCTTGATTGACCGAACCTTGCCCTTACCTTTCAATGCAATATTCCCACCTTACAATGCAAGTTTCAGGAAATCTTCACGGAATTTTTTGTGCTATCTGGGAGGTCGATAATACGTTTTTTGTTAATCATAATTATAGTTATACGCGCAAAAGCAAGAACATTTACTCAATCCGAATGTTTACTTCTGTTTAATTTTTAATTATGCTTCTTATTTCTGAATTAAAAAATCATAAAATAGAATAATTAGAACTGAGCCAGAGTTAGACATTTAAATTGAACAGATATATAAGTGTTCCTGCTTTTAAGTTTACTATGGCAATTACAATTGATAAAAAACATCGATTTCATTAATCATCTTTATAAAGAAAGGAGGTTAGAAATGAAAAAGACTTACTCATACCTGTGAAATCTTCAATTATATCCAAGGTAAAGCTCCAAAATTCAAGTAGTTCCAACACTAGAAATATTGCGTCCATTTTTCATTTAATTTTAACTTTCTAGTGAATCAGAACATTTAGAATCACACAGCACTGAAAAAAAGAACAATGCCATCAAATCAATGAAAGGATCAATCAATTTAGATGTTAGGTTAGTATCGTAGGGAAACCTCCCGGCAGCGCCTTAGCACGCCTAGCGGCACTTTATAGCACTGCTTTGCATTATATTTTTTGTTTGAATCAAATAAATATTTTTATGAATTCAAATAAACGAATGCACTGTTTAATTAAATCCAAGTTTTTGTTTGTATCAAACAAATTGTACTGAACAAATTACTTGTTTCAATCAATAAGGCAAATATTTTCTATTTCTTGAAATTAAATAAACCTTTTTTTAATTGAAGCAAAAAACTTCAATGATATGAATTCAAACAAATTTTGTTCTTCGATTCAAAGAAACATTTTTCTGAGTGCACCCAGGAAAAGATTTGGTTGAATGAACAAAATTTGGGTTAAATAAACCCTAGAATATGGTTATTATATGGACAACAAAATATTTGGTTGACCCAAGAAAATTATTTGATTTGTGAAATTTGGTTGGTTATACCATATCTTTTGGTTGATACAAGCAAATATTTTGGTAGGTCCAAGTACAACTTTTGGTTAATTCAAGCAAATATTTTGATCGATCCAAGAGAATATTTTAGTTAATTCAAATAAGTGTTTTTGCTGGTCTAAGGAAAGAGCATGGTTGACTTAACCAAAATTTTTAATTCATCTAACCATAAACGACCCAGCACAATGTACATTGTAAATAGCTTAACATGGAATCGTGTCATCTTGTATGAATTATTTAGTTGTTTATTCAACTACTAAATATCACATAACTAGAGAATTCCACGGCAAGTCATTTGCAATGTAAATTGTGCTGGATCCCTTGTTTATTTGATTCAAAATTTTTTTTTTTTCTATCAAAAACATAAACACCCAATCATAGGCGATTGTTATGATTGGTCGGATAAACATTTCATAAATTAGGATTCCATATTCAGGTTTTAGGCTAGAATGTCTGTTAAAAATAGGATTTAATCGCGAGATAATAAGATTTCCAGGGCCGCATAGTCACTGAAGTATTCTGCGCACGGACGCTGGAGATAGACCAGTGTCTGACCATAACGGCGTCAACCACTGCGTAGCCGGTAAGGTGCTATGAGCGGCCAGTGGTAGAAGCCGCTAGGGTCAGACGTTGCATGACTAGCCAAATAGTCGAGATTGCACAGTCAGGTGGCTCCCTCATTTATTGGTACTAAAGGTCGTGCTCAACTTAAAGGCTAATTATAATTCGATATTTTTATTATCCACTCTAACAAATATAATCGGCGGGCGACAAGTTTTGTTCAAAATTTAATTGTTCGCATTACTTCAAAAGTGTGAAAAATATTACAAATTATAGTGTCGTAGCAAAATGTTAAAAACGTAATCATTACCCAATATTAAAAAATCGTGTACAATAAAAATGGTCTTTTTCTCTTTTAATATAAGAATTGCATTTAATAATGTGTTACTGAATTGAAATAAGGAATTTTCATGATATAATTTGCATTAGACCAAAATGTGGTGAATGCGAAATAAAATAATCATAATAATAATAATAATTAAAAATAAAAAAAATAATAAAACATGGTAGCTCTAAGAAAGCATCCAGAGGCGACTGTTGTCACCTCCAACAATCACGGCCGCTGTGTAAGGATGACAGCGGTAAAGACAAACTGCAAACTACACCATGCTCCTAATTTTGTGCCTGCAACATCATCGCAGGTGATTTCAAGCATCGTATTAAAGTAACTTATGACATCCTCATCTCATCAGTCACTTGACTTCGTCCGTTACTATGACGAAGAGCCGGGTTCACCCAAGAAGGGGCTTGAGAGAAAATAATAATAAATAATAATAACTTATTAAGAAAAGGTTTATATGAAATTTTGAAATTCTTCTTGCACCCATATTCACGATATGAAACAGTATATAGCAATTTTGGATCATGACGGGTTTTTGAATTGAAGTAAGGAATTTGTTTTATAATTTGCATTATAGACGAAAATGTGGAGTATGCCAAACAAGATTACTTTCAGGGAGATTTTGATTTACAAAATTAATGGTGCAGAAAATTAAAAATCTTTATTAATATATAAGCAACCTGAAAACAGCCACTAAAATTCACATTCACGCAGTTTCGTAACCAATCAGATTTTCGGCAACAACTTTTCAATAAAAGAATCTTTACACCATATTTAAATTCTTCTTGCATCCATATTCTCGATATGGACAGTAATGTAGCAATTGCGGTTCATAATGGGTTTCTGAATTGAAATAAGGATCTCATAGAATATAATTTGAATCATGCCAAAGTCGCAACCAATCAGGTATTCGACAACAACTTTTTAAGAAAAGGATCTTTATACCAAATTTTGAAATTCTTCTTCCACCAATATTCTCGATATGAAAAGTAATGTAGCGATTGCGGTTCCTAATACATACATACATACATTGATTAGCAGTTCGAACTCGAAAGTTCATTGCCTCACTACCCAATTCGGGTAGTGTTTCTAGGTGGATATTTACTACCAATGTGGGCCCACCACACCCACGACGGGCCAACAGCACACAGAATTCCTGAACGGTCACCCATCCAAGTACTAACCGCGCCCAACAATGCTTAACTTCAGTGATCTTACGAGAACTGGTGTTTTCAGCGTGGTATCGCCGTTGGAGGGAAATAATAAAAAATAAAAAATAAAAAAAATAAAAAAATAAAAAAATAACAATTTTAATAATAATTTTATTATTCCGGTTCCTAATAGGTTTTTAAATTGAAATAACCCAGCGAACACACGAGTCCTAAATTTGCCATGTAGCCTTTTTTTTGTGAACATCTTGAGGACGTCCTGAGGACCTTTCAAAGACATGAAATGATCCAAAGACGTTAAATCACTTGACATAGAGGTACATTCTAAGGACGTCTTTAGGATATCCCGATGCCCACTGGGAAGGAACTTGTAGGATATAATTTGCATTAAGCCAACATGCTGTAATTTAGAGTTGTAAAGTTTAATGAAACTTTGACCAAATGAAAAGTTTCATGAGACTTTGGAAACGTTTCAAAATTTCCAAAGTTTCAAACATTAGGGCGCGAAAATTCAAAATATGAAAAAATACTATTAAGTATTTTATATAAACATTTAATAGTATCCTTTGTGTTTCAAAGGAAATTGTTTCAACTAATTTAAATAAATAAATCACGTGTTAATTGTTGATAAAATTTAATTTTTTAAATATTTTGTCTAAAAAATTTAAACACCATGTAACAGACCGTAAGATTTCCTTCACCTCCCTCCAACCCTCACGTCGTTACGTAACATTTTTTGTATCATGTTCAAAAGCACAATATACGTTTTTTGAATAAAAAAAGGTTTTTTAAGATGAAGTATTGTCTAGAAATAAATAAAATAATATTTTGATGTAACACTGAATGCTTTTCAAATATTTTGTTTAGTCATACAAATATTTAAAATTTTGACAGAAAAAGAAGTATGATCAGTTTGTTTCTGAATTTATATAAATATAATTTTTATAGGATTCTTCAGAAAATTAAACAAGATTTTTGAGTATTTCAGATGGGTCTCACAAAATATTAGGAAAAATTCGCGTCCTTTTAAAAGATATTTAGGACTTTTGGAAGTTTGGAAGAAATCAAAAACTATTTGATAAATTTTCGGAAAAGTTTATAAGTTTTAAAATATTTTTAATCTATTCAAAACCTCTTCAATACTTCAAAATATTTTTAAATGACTCGAGTTTTTCTTATAATTTTGGAAAATCATTAAAAATCTAATTAAATTGCCTTAAAATCTTCGAAATTTTCCCAGAAATTTGTTTATTCTCTTGAAACCTTCCAAAATTCTTTTGAAGCTGCTAAAGTTTTTGTGTGAAATCTTTAAAAATCTACATTTTGTAAAATCTTTAAAAGTTCAAAATTCTTTTTGAATGTCTTCAAATCATATAAATATTTCTTGAATTTACTCAACTTTTTTTATTGGTTAAGCTTACCAAATTGAAAAATTTTGCTTTAAAATATTCTACACTATTTTTCGAAATTTTAGGATATCGTTTGAAATGTTTTGAAATCTTTTTCAATTTTTTTAAAAGTTTTTTTTTCAAAATAAAAATTCATTTAAAATTTTCCCAAAAATCTTAAGAAAATTCTTTTTTTTTTAATCTTTTCAGAATTTTTAAACCTTCTTTATAACTTTTAATTCTTTTTGTATCGCTTCAAAACTTCTGAATATCTCTTAAACTTACTCAGATTTTTTCTAAAATGATCTAATATGGTAAAATTGCAAACATTTTCTTTATAATCTTTTACACTCTTTTTAAAAATTTTAGGGAATAATTAAAAATATTTTGTAATGTTTTTCAATTTTCTCTTAGAATTCATTAAAAAAGTCATTTGAAATTTTCCCATGAATCTTAAGAACATTTTTTTCATTCTCTTGACACCCTGTCAAATTCAGTTGACCTAAAAATTGTTTAAATCCTGAAAAATAAAAATTGTCTTGAAGTCTTCCATATTCTTTTTCCACACATTTTAAAATCTTCCAAACTTAAAATTATTCTTTTAAAATAAAACCGAAACCGTGTAAAGTTTTCCCAGAAATCTTACAAAAAAATAATCTCAAATCTTTCAAAATTATTAAAAAGCTTCTACGTTATTTTCGAATTCTTCGAAGTAAGTTTTTGCCCATAATTTCATTTTTTCTATCTCTTTGAAAATGTGAGAAAGTTTACGAATTATAGTGTGATAGCAAAATGTTAAGAACAAAATTATTTCCCAATACTAAACAGTTATTTACAATTTAATTTTTCTCGTTTACGACCAAAATGTGTTCGATATTTTCGAGATATTTAGTAACATCGCTTTTTTAAATAGGACGTGCAATTAAAAATGTTACTTAATCAGGTCAAAAATATCGTCTCTCACCACACGTAACATACGGTAACGAAACACGAACCCGAACCATCCTTTTTAATGTTACGTAATATGTGAACGATCTCTAAGAAAGTTTAAATCTAGTTTGAACCTTTGGTTCCGTTAACTGTGTTAAATGACCTCAGAAACTTTGGTCCCATGAAACGTTTCATTGTTTCATGAAACTTTCAGTGTTTCAATGAAACGTTTCATAGACTCACAACCCTATTGCTATTGCAAAATAAGAGTCCTTATTTGGAAATTTTGATTTCCAAATTGATTGTGCAAAAAATTCGCAATCTTTATCAATAGATAAACAGTCTGAAAACAGCTACTAAAAGTCGCATTCACGCAGTGTCGCAAACAATCAGGTTTTTAACAACAACTTTTTAAAAAGAAGGGTCTTGATATTAAATTTTGAAATTTTGTTGCACCCATATTCTCGATATAGACTCTATTGAACAGCAGTGTAGCAATTACGGTTCATAATGGGTTTCTGAATTGAAATAAGGATCTCATAAGATATAATTTGCATTAGGCCAAAATGTGGTGAATGCGAAACCCTTCATAAAGTCAAAGCACTTAGTAGTTTGTGGGTTAAGTAGTTCGCCAGCGTATATTATGATAGCTTTTAACCACCCAGTATCAGGAGTTCGCAAACACAGCCTATCACAGATACGAGAATCGTAGCATGTGTGCGTGTGTGATGAACTGGGTGCACGCAGAAGGTCTTGGTATTACATATAGGGTTGGGTTACCGTGAATTATAGAGGGCTTTATCTATTACAAGATCCAGGACAAAAGCCTTATCTACGGCAGACCAGTGCCGATAATAATTATCGATCTGATGCGAGGGAAGATGCTGTTATCGAAAATCAACAATGTAACATTGCAATCTAGGGGCTGTTCCAAAACTATGTCTCCCTATTTTTGAAGACTTTTTCCACCCCGCCCTTTCTTCAACCCAGATCATAAAATGAAGTTTAGGCCCCCAAGGTGACGTTACAAATACGAATCATATGGGAATAGATTCTTTTGAATAAAATTGACGTATAGGTACTAGGGTGATTAAAAAACATGATTTTCGAATCTGAACATGCACACTAGCCTAAGTTGCACCTTTTTCGTTAATTAATTTTTCAGCAACAACAAAAATTCAAAATCGTTTATGATTTGGAGGTCCCCTATTTGAGTTTCGTCTTTTTTTATATATTTTTTTGTTCCTATTTTCTGAATGACTTTGAAAGTGTATATATTAAATTTTTATACATATAAAATTATCATTCGTATATAGTAATATACAAGGTGATAATTTTATATGTATACAAATTTAATACATGCAATTTCAAGACATTGCGTAAAAAAAATGAATAAAAAAAAATCCTGAAAAGGATCAACGTAGGCCAGTGTGCATCTTCAGATTCAAAAATAATTTCTATTTCCCTTGTAAAATGCATCACCATAATATGTACCAGATTGAATTCAAGATAAAAAGCTTAAGAATTCAAACTGAAAATTTTTGCATTTTTTTACAACTAAGTTGAATTGTCATTAAAAAAGATTACTTTTCTAACGAAAGAGATAAATTTTCAACAAAAGAGTTAAGTTTTCAACATACAAAGACGCATTTTCAACCAAATTGTCGAATTTGCAAACAAAATAGAATCGAATCAAGCACAAACAGCTGCATTTTTAACGAAGATTTTCAATCAAGAAACACACATTTTCAACCAGGCAGTTAAATTTTTCAACGAAAATGATGACTTTTCAACAAAATAGTTCAATTTTCAACGAAATAAGTGAATTAACAACAAAATAGTGGAGTTTGTAACCACATAGTTGAATTTTTGAGATACAAAGATGCATTTTTAACCAAATAGTTAAATTTTCGTCAACAAAAATTAATTATCTACCAGACAGTTGCATTTACAACCAAATAGTTGAATTTGCAAGCAAAAGAGACAAATTTGGAACAAAATAACTAATTTTTGAACCTACAGAGATGAATTTTCAATTAAAGAGTTAAGCCAAAAAGACGAAATTTTTAGAAAGAGTTGACTCTAATCTAAAAGGACAAAAGTTCAATAAAACAGTCAAATTCCCAACGAAAAATTAAATTTTTAACAAAATAGTTAAACTTTAAACCATAACAGATCAATTTCTACCAAAAGAGATCAATTTTCAAACCGCAAATATAAATATTCGACAAAAAAGTAAACTTCGTCATCAAAGAGATAGATATTTAACTAATAAATTGAATTTTTAACAATGAAGCGTAACCTTCAACCAATAAGTTAAATTTTCAATCAAGAATGTTGATTTACTAGAAAAAAAACAACATACATAAATTTTTGAACGGAATGTTCAATTCTCAACTAAAAACGATCAGTTTTCAACAAATAATAGAATAGTTAAATTTTCAGTTAAAAAAAATAATTCTGAAACACAAAGAGGATTTTCAAGAGAATCGTTAAATTTTCTTCCAAATAGTAGAGTTTTTAAGCAAAAGGGATGAATTTTGAACGAAAAATATAATAGTTTACTTTTCAGCTGAAAATAATCAACTTTCAATGAAAAATAGTTGGATTTTCTTATTGGGTTCTTTCAATTCAGTTCAAATTTAACAGAGAAAAAAAAGACATTTTTTTAAAAGAGGGGAAACTGAGAAATTCTTAAAAAAGGAGTTAAGAGGGGAATAGGGAAAAGGGTGTTGAGTCTGTATTTAGATGCTTTACTTGTAAAATAAAATCCAAATATACAAAAAACTTGATATTTGTTGGTTCTGAAAAAAATTCTGACATGATCAAAAATTATTTTTCTCAAATATGATTTTATATTAATATTTATCATTAAAAACTGTACAAATAAAAAATTCACAATACTTCTTGAATTCATAGAAAAAAGTGTTAATTTTTCAAGCTTGAAAAAAAGTTTCAAACTTAGGAATTATTAAAAAAGGGGTCAAGGGGGGAATAAGGAAGAGAGTGTGTAGTCTGTACTTAGATGCTTCACTTGCAAAAAAAATTCGCCAATTTTTATTTTTTCAAGCATTTCAAAAAATTGATAATCACATTTATATTTTCCATGCGTGATGACACATTCTGAGATAATGCCTCCCCTCCTACATGGCTAACGGAAGTAGGAGATAGGAAGATTATTATTGCAATCAGATCTATGATATCATTTCTTTACAAAACTTATCACAAGATTGAGTGATAAACATGATGATAAACGAATTATTATTCACTTGTTTTGCGAATAAGAGAGGTGAATATGAATGACAGAAATTTCCGAAATGATAAGAAATTCTGACGACATGTTTATGTGTATATTTCGAAAATATGACTACATCTCGTGACACACCTGGGTAAATGTTTTTGTTATGAATTTTCCTTATGTACTCATATCGCGCATGATGAGGAAACTTTAACTTTCTAGTACATGGAGAAAAAAATCTGCTATTCTTGCAGAGTGTAGAGCGCATGAATTTATATGTAAGGTTTACATCATCACAGAGAAAGTGGGGTTTCCGTTGGAACTAATTTTTGATTTCAAAGTAGCTGCAACAAAAAGGAACCCCACATGCTGAAAAATAACTCGAAATAATGAATTAGTTCTAAAGGAGACCTCAGTTGGAGTTCTGAAGGAACCCAGTTGTAACTTTTACCTGAAAGCACACATGTAATCGACCTTTGATGGACATAATTTAATAAAGAGAATCAATGTGCAACATATTATTGCAATTAGAATAGGTATAATCACTTGTTAAATATCATTTGCATGTTATGTAGAAAACTTGTAAAACATAAAGGCGTATTCATATGCAAGAAACTTTTCGTCTTAAGTCATCGGTCGATAACTGTAAATCGATTCCTAACTTACCAAGCCCAGTTTGCACGCGGTTAATTTGTGAATGCCCCACCAACTTTTATTTAACCCGCAACTTTAGTGAACCCACAGTTTTTTTCTGCGATGCATTTATCTGTAATAATTACACAAGATCCTGCAAAATAACTGAAAAATCTGTAAAAAAAACCTTCCATATATTAAATTTTGAAGTTTTTGAATTAAATCTATAAATAAATACAAATTAATTAGATTTATAAAATGGACAAGAAAAAGGCCACTTTATAATCAAAGGTCGTAATTTTCACTCAATTTCAATTTACAGAAGCTTATTCTATTCCGCGAGAGGTATAATCTGTACGATTACATTCCTCACGTTTTTCTGGAAATTATTTCATTTAGAAATATTACGTACCATTATTTTTAGTCATTTTTCAATCAAACAACTTTTTAAATAATATTTAATAAAAACTCGATGAATATAATTACGAAATGTTTTAAGGAATAGAATGAGCTTTTAGAAATTAAAATTGAATGCAAATTTCGACTTTTGTCTGAAACGCTTGGCTTTCTCTTCTAAAATTTGTTGCAATAATCAATGTGCCTTTTTTAATATTAGTAATAAGAAAAGTCATAGAACACCTTATGCGCGTTGAGAAACATTTGTACTTTTCAAATAAACTTGCGCGGTTAAATTAAAACTTTTAAATTATCTATTCAATTATCAAAAATATCATACACGTTTTATGTTAGGGATTTTCCCTGAAAATTGTTATTTAAAAAAATAATTTTACTGAATAAAATCCTAAAGTTTGAAAGAAGACATAAAATTTGCAAAAATTTTATGTTGTTTCAGCTTTTTTCAACGGAAATTAACATTTGTAAATCAAAATCATCGCATCAAGATTCCCAATTTTCAACAATTTTAGGCTGTGTTAGTGCTTTAAACTGTAAATGGGTATTTTCAATAAAAAGTTATTAGATTTAAAAGATTAAAAATTTATATAAAATGTTAGATTGCGTTGTTTGCGTTAGCGTTTTGCGCCACAAATTGGTATTCTTAGACAAAAATCTTTATAGTTCTTACAGGGTTTGCAATTTTTAATTAGTTTCCGGTTATATTAAAGTTTTTAATAGAAAATCGATCATTTTAAAGAAAAAATGATTTATATTTAAGAAATTAATTTCCGAATTAATATACAAATTCAACTACGAAATTTTTGGAAATTGAAGAAAAAAACAAGAATCCAACGATCAAATTTGTATAATACACTTTCGAATATCTTCATTAAAATTTAAATTTGAAAGGCAACCTTCCTTATTTTTTCTCTTCTTTTTTATTATTTTTTAAATCGCAAATTTGATCGTTCAATTCTTGTTTTTTTTTTATTTTATAAGAATTTCATAGCTAAAAATCATTAGATGACAAAGAAGATTTACAATTCTGTATAATTTTCTGATATGTTAGTGTTTTTCGGCGAAAATTATTGGCATTAAAAATAAATTAATAGATTTCAAAAAATATTTACCATTTTTAACAGCTTTAGGTTATATTGGTGGGTTTCACTCGAAATTGGTATTTTTGATAAAAAATCATTAGATTTAAATGCAATGATTCATTTTGTTTAAAATAATAAAATCTACAAGCGTGAGAAATTTCGGATTGCGTTAGTGTTTTTTGTCGGATATTGAAATTTTTATTCAAAATTCATTAGATTTCAAAGAAGATTAATAATTTTTTAACAGTTTTCGTTACTTTGTTGCTTTACATTGAAAATTTTTATTTTCATTTAAAAATCATTGCAATTTGAACAAGGTTTAGAATCATTTACCGGTTTTGGATTTTGTTAGTGGGTTTTGCCGGAAACTGATACTATTAATTTAGAAAAATCATATTTCAAAAAAGATGTACGTTTTACCAATTTTAGGTTATGTTGGAGTTGGATGTCTGAAATCGGTATTTTTAGTGACAGATCGTTACATTTCAAAGAAGATAATATTTGTTGGTACAATTATAGGTTTAGGTAGTGGGTTTTAGAGGAAAAATCGATATAGATTTTCAAGAAGGGTTACAATTTTTGAATAATTTAAGGTTATGTTAACTTCTTCATGAGAAATCAGTTATTTTAAACCAAAAACATTAGGTTGTTGTCTTATGTTAGTATTGTTGGTCGGCAATTGGTACTTTGGAACAAAAACGCAACAGTTGGATTGTCTATACAAAAATATTATATAATAATTCTGAAAATATATTAATTTTCATCAATTATTATGAAAATTGACCTTGCTTTTCATTTCTATTATTTTAGATGATATAAATACTATGAAATACATAAATTTTGTATCAATATCAATTTTATAGTTGAATTTATGAATTGTGTAAGACAATAAAAATAATAATCGTGCTCGTCACCTTCAGACTGTCAAAGCTGATCAATCTTTAAATTGAAATTGATTAGGGAAAGGACTATTTATTAAAAGTTATCAATAATCATCTTCCTGAAAAGTGCTTTCAAACGTGCCTTTATTTTTTCAAAGGAAAAGTTTTCAAAAATAAAACTTTAATCCAAATTTAAAATAATTAATATTTATTTAATAATTTTTTTAGTCTACTGTTACATTTACTGAAGTAATCTGAAAAAATTTTAATTTGCTTTTAGGAAATAAAACAGTTTCAAATTTATATAAATTCGCTTGTATTAAAAGAGTACGCCGATGAAGATAATTTTCGTTTCAAAATTTAACTATAATGCAAATATCATTACAAAGCTCGTTACAGAATCATAGTTAAAATTTCACAACTTTTTAGCAACAACTCTTTAATGTTAATAAACTTATTTAATGCACCTTTATAAATCTGTACTTTGTACTATAATATAAATTCTTCTTAAAAACCTGACCATTTAATTGTTACTTCCGATACAAATTGTATTTTAAAAGACTTAAAAGATATAATATGTTCTTTGTAAAAGACGCTTTCTTATCAATAAGGCATGATAAAGATTCCAGTTGTTTTAATTCAATGGAATTACGTCGACCGATTCGCGATATGAATATGCTTTTTCCCGATAATTCACATTCCTGAAGAATGCACAATCAGATAATGCTGATAAGCTTCCTCGCACTTAGAAATAAAAGCCATTCAGTTTTCAAATATTGATCCGTCTATTCGCATCCTATCGTGAGATCAGCAAAACTGCATACTCAGTTATATTTTTAAACAAGTGAAATTCCTTCTAAAAGTCAATAAAATGCAATCCAACAAGCAACTTTTTATCGCGGCTTTCATTCTGGCTCTGGCAATAAGCTCCTATGCAACTCCCGGCTGGGCAAGTTGGACAAATTCAAAGACTGTTAATGATTCTCACCATTTGTTTGTTGGATCAAGGCTTCCTGGAGACAAAATCCTGGTACAAGAAAACATTATCAAATCATCCAAATGGTTGCAGATTGTAACTGTTGAAAAAAGTTTCAACGCTACGAGGTACGAAGTCATTACTCGGGTTGAAGCTCTGGATCAAAAAACAAATGGAAATGGTGCTTATGCAACAGTTCTTTCTGGGGGACCAGGATACCAAACTGTGCGGTTGAGGTTCAAAAGTCAGAGAGGACATGGTATCAACTTCGTTGTGAAAGTCTATGGACGTTAAACCTTCGAAAATTGTGAATCTTGAGGCAAAATGTGACAAATTTTTTGTTTAAAGCCTCCAATTGTACCAAAAATGTGTGTGTTTGATATTACCTCTTATAATATAGAGAACGATTAAATATAGTGAATAAATTTCAAATTAGGTGCGTAATTGAAAGAACTGTTTTTAATTTGCATCCTCTGCCTTGATTGTTTTTTTTCACTTTAAATTTTCTAGAAAATTTTTGTTCTAAGTATGAATAACAAGTTTTATATAAATTTATATTTTTTATCAAGTTTCAAGTGCTATCAGTGTGTTTATGTATTCACTGTTTTTATATGAAATTTGTGTATCCCCGACCTTTTATTAAAAATATCCCGATTCCTTGAAAACTATTCTTTTTATTTGATAATACCGAAAAACGATTTTATTTTATTTCAGTCAAGCTTTGAATTTATTTTGAAAATATTGTTGACATACGAATTCACATTGCGATATTAAAATATGTATGCAAAAATATTTAATTTAGTTTTTTTTTTTTTGAGATAAGATTATTTATATAAGATACTAACAAGAAAACACAAGATGGAGTTTTTACAATGGGAAGTCATAATTCAATGTGTGCTTTATCTGATGACATTATACTTACGTCCCGGAAGTAGCGGAAGTCGATACATTTCATTTTTGATGAAAACCGCTTTAAATTATATTTTTCGAAAAGCCATTCTTCAACGTTCCTACTTCAAAAGTGCCTTGGTACCTCTTTTTTCATTTCAAAGGGCTCGGCAATTTATTCGGCTAATCGCCCCTATTTATATAACTTCATAACAACAAAGTCCGCCCGTTTTTGCAAAACATTAGACCTTTACATCTATATAATATTATTTTATTGCATCAAAAATCAATGGCCATTTTCGAAATTGTATAATCACATTAGAATAAGAGATTTTTCCAATTATTTGTTGAAAGGTATCACAAATAATTATGTAACCAAAGAATACATATATACCTTGAAACATAACAAAAATCTATGACAAATCTGCCTAAAAAATTAGACTTTTAACTAAAAATACGAGAAAATTAGAAAAATGTTTGACGCAATTACTTAAAATCTGGAAATCAATCAATAATTTTTAATATCTGGTAATGAGCATTTTTTCAGGAAATATCTTTGTTTTAGGCACAAAAAATATCATAAGCCGAAAAATCTGAAAAATATAAAAAAATTACTAATGCTGTTACCTGTCACGTAAAAAATACCATTCTTATCCATCTCAACTTTCTAGAATTAAATTGTTATCACTCTTGTAAAAATCAATTTTTATTGAAATTTTTTAATTTTTTTATTAATTTTTTCCTTAGCTCATATTTTCCTTGATTGAATCAATAAATTACACAGATATGCATGAAGAGTATTTTTCTACGTAATTTGATAAAATATCGATTGTGGCTATATTTAACTATTTATTGCTAACAAAAAGAAATTTTAGTTTTGAATTCGTTTTTTGCGCAGATATTGAACGTCAAAGTTAGATAATACATATATAACAAATATTGCAAATATTAATTGTGAAAAAAGTAAAAAAAATCATTACATGAAAAATATGTCTGCGGAAAAATCATCAAAATAGTAGAATTAAAGTACAATTTTCAAGCTTAATGTTAAGCTCTCTTGGAAGTTTCTAGCACGTCAGGTTATTGTGCTATGAATTTAAAAAACAGCAAAAAGTGTGTTTTTCTGTAAATTAACCACATTTTTCTCAAAGACCATACGCGATTGAAAAATTGCAGTTACAGAATAAAATTAGGCATTTAAAAGTCTACTGGAAATGACTCTTTAATTCCAGGTTGCAGAAAATAAGTTGGAAAATCTGGGTGGCCACTAAACGGGAAAAGCGGAAATTAGCCTGGCATTTTTAACACTCAGGAAAAGCCGGGAATTTTTCCGAAAACCGGGAATTTTTCAGATCTGTTTTTAATTTTGCAATAAATATCGCCTCGCTCTTTGAAAAAATGTTTTTGGCATTGTGCTCCCTGTTACCAACAATCTATGTTAAAACATCGGAGCTTACCCTTAAAGCGAATTGTCTTAGTCACATAATAATAACGTTATATTCAAGATTTTAAAGTTAATGTTTCTTTTCAAAATGAGTATTCATTTTATAATGTAAATGTATATTTGAAAATTTAAAGCTTGTGTTGACGGATCATTACAATACTAAAGCTTTTTTTATATTTAGAAACGAAAACTTCCTTTTTATATATTTAACATAGTATAAAATATCTAGGTAAATTAAATTTATGTAATTAATTATTGACGATTGGCATACTAAAGTTATAATTCAATGATATAGATGGAAAAAGAATCGATTAAATGGACATTACTTGAATAAAAGAATTTAAGAATGACGATTCATGCAAATTTTAATCATTTCAATCGGCCACCATTGAGCTACCGATTCAGCCAAATCTCGTTAAATCATTTTCCAGTTTCTTAAGTCGGAATGGCATTTACTGGTCGAGTTGTCAAAAATATAAGAAACTCAGCCAGTAAATGTCATTTCGATGGTTTCGACTTAAAAGAAAAAAAAATCATCGACATTATTCAGATAGATGACAATCCATGTTAATCGGAAATCTTAAATTCTCTGATTCAAATATTTCCCATTCAGTCGATTTTTTTTGCTAGGTACTCTAAATGCAAAAAATTGAAAAAACCGGTTTTCAAGATAAGCTGATTGAAAGTTGGAGAGCGCTATAAGTTCACGTGTTATATATTTTTCAAATATGTAATATAAAAAATTTAACACAGATTGAAGTATGATTTCCTATTGAAAATATCGCGCAAAAACCTCCTAAGCTTACGAAACGTTACAATTTATATTATGCAATAACATCAGTTTTTTCCTTGAGCAGAATTTTCACTGTTGTTTATGAAATTGGTAGTTTTTTAAGTCACTTTTTACAATAATTCACATTATAAATTTCACCTAAAAGCCAATTGGGAAAAATATAATTTTTAACCGTTAACACCGTGGTATAGCCTGGAGTTTTGTTCTGCAGTCTGAGTGGCCGCTCTGAAAATGCAGACTTGCGATTATTACAATCTTATCGATTCAACTTTATCCCCTACATTCCCCAGTTTTGAGGAAATAATTGTTTCATTGACGTCACCTGCACATTGATAAAGAATCTGTTCCATATCATGCATAAAAGCTTTTCACACTCAGCTGATTAAAGCAGTCTCTTGTAAATTTGTCACAAGACTTGATCAAATTCAAAAGTGATAAATTCTATTCATTTTTATTGAGCAGAAGTTTGTTTATTCTAACAAAATGTCGACCAGCAAGATGATCTTCGTTTTGGCATTTGCCATGGCCGTAACATTGGTTTGGAATGTGGCACCATCATCAGGATATGGAGACAATCGTGGAAAAAATATTTCACACGACTTCATCCTTGGCTCAAGAATTTCTGGCGACAGGCTTGTTCTCCAGAAAAGCATAAATAAACCTTCCAAAACTATGCGGATTATTACTCATCAGGAGACTTTTAATACCACATCACGTTATTATAAAATTACGCAAGTTGCTGCTTATGATCAGAAGACAAATGGAAATGGGGCCTTTGTCACTCGAATTAAGGGTGGACCAGGTTCGCAAAACGTCACCTTAAAATTCAAGAGCCAAAGAGGTCATGGAATTAATTTTATTGTCAGGTTGTACGAGCGTTAAATTATTTCTGACTCTCTGTAAATTTGAATTCAGGCATACAAAGAAATGCAGTTTTGTTAGACTAGAAATTGATATTTATTTGAAATTGTGTTCTTTGAAAATTTGGTAAAAAGTTCAATTGTAATGAAATAAAACTAAGTGTTTAATAAATTGACTTACATTTTAATCTAAATTTAGGAAATCTTATTCAGGCTGAATCTAACGATCAAATTTGGACGACAATGTCCCAAATATTTTTATTCAAATTGAAAACATACTAAAACAAAAAAAAAATAGAAAAGCAGAAGATGTCAACCTCGAAAAGCATGCAATAATCAAAATACATAATTCAACAAATTTTTCAATCTTTATAATTTATTCTCTAAGCCTGTATCCTTGAAACTATTTTCTGTTTTCTTATCTAACTTTGTTTATACATGTTTTTATTGAGTTATTTTTGAATTGGCCTCAGTTATTTATTAGATAAAAATATACATTAGGGGTTGTACATATATTACGTAACTCTTACCTCGTAATCTGATTTTTTACTATAAGTACAAGTTTTTCTATGTGTGCACAAATTAGTGTCAATTTTTTATGTAGACAGTTTTCGATTACAAATTATAATATAAAATCACGCTGAAGAATAAATCATTTTTGATGAAGTTACAATTTTCGGAAATATTAACAAAAAATGACTATTTTCATTAGGTTGATGTCACACTTAATTTAAAATTAAAAAAAAAAGATCTCTCACACGTCTTCTCTTTTTATTCAAAAAAAAACTTACAACATATAATGATGGTAATTTTATACTTTTTTGAAGTGGGCTAAGAAGTAAGTTAAAAAGAATTTCCACCAAAAAATAATTTTTGAAATTCCAGTGAGAATAAGCCACGTGAGAATTTGAACAAAAATGGTAAGAATTTCTCAAATTTTGTACCTCGACTTCAATTTTTTGCATGACCTAGGCAAGTTGTAGCAAAACCATGAAATTTATACGACACATTCTCTGCGGTCTTATCTTTAATTTAATTTAAATTTAATCTGATAGAACACTTCGAAAATTAATATACTCTAAGTTTTCGTCCAGAATTTCATTTTGCTCACATCTTTAAAATTGTAAAAAAGGCTACAAATTATAGTGTCGTAGCAAAATGTTGAGAACAAAATTATTTTGCAATTAAAATTTTATCTTTCATCAAATATTTTTATAATGAATTAGAAATGAAATTTATCATGAAAGAAAACGCACTTATTTAGATATTTTGATTCACAAAATTGATGTTGCAAACAATTGAGTTTTCGACCACAGTTTATGCGAGATCTCGCGACGCTTGCATATCTTCTCGTTGTTAGAGAGTGGGTAAGTTAATATAAATCCAGTGTCTAAAATCCACGGCCATAGATAGACTGCAGCAGAACAAGAAGAAACTACAATTAAAATACAAGAATCTCCACGTTTAAAATAGTTAAGGTGAGATAAATGATAAGTTGAAGGACCTACATACATCAAAAAAGAAAATAATTTAAAAGTTTTAACAACGCATTGGTGAAATAAAAGTGAAATAAGTTAGACAAAATAGAGAGTATCGATTAAATAAAAAATACCGACTTCACAGGAAAAATTTTGATGTAAAGATTTTCCAAACTGCTAAATTATGTTGCTTTTTTATGATACCATAAAATTGTATTATTGAGAGAAAGCAAACAAATTTCAAAGGATTTTATAACATATTTTTGCAAAAATCAGACAAAAAATTTTGTCCGTTTGACTTTTAACTTATATTATGTCGTTTTGGCAGAAAATGTGAATTTTCTTCTTACCGACAAAAAATTGTCTTTTCTTTTCAAAGCGCGGGCACAGGGCAGAAAATCTTGCAATATAATTTTTACAGTGAATTAGAAAAATATCATTAAGCCAAACAATTTTAGTTCTAATAAAATTGTTGAACTTTTCCAGTTTTTTGGCACCTTCGCAGAGGTTCTGTCGCGGCAACTGACCTGCTCAGTGTGGAATGTTAATTTACACCTCGACTGCAATCAAATATAAAAAGCTAGAAGTAACAAAAATCTTTGAAATATTATTTACCAGCTCCCGGACTATAACTTTTTTATATTTTGCTCAAGATTTCATGTACGTGTGTGTTACAGATTAAAAAGAAGACAATTGTTCAAGATAAATGAACAGATTGAATGTGCTAAAAAGCTTGTACGTCTTCTCGACGAAGCTGTTGGTTTGAGTTTAAAGGTGGCTGCTCATATTGAACTAGATTACAAACAGAAGAAAAATTCAAATCAGCAGAGAAGTTCCTACTGAAGTTTTTAAGAGGACCTCATGTGTGTGAAGAAGAAAAGCAAAGACATTTGAATGCAATTGGACAAGTAAATTGTATGATGTTACGGTTGAAGAAGTTACTGAAGACTGGTGATGGAATGCAGAAGAAGAATCAACAAGAAAAACTCAGCGATAGAGTACTGTGGTTCGATTTGGAGTCTTTAAAACGTAGCTTATATCGATCTACCAGTTTAAATCGAGAAAAAAGTAGCATCTATTAACATCCAAAATAAAAAAGATAATAAACGTTTCAAGTGGGCAGTAGGTTCGGCCTAAAATCTATCCATCATGAGAAATATTGCAAATCGTGTATCAACTCATTAGCGCTTTAATAATGAGTTAAACTTCAATGAGATCCAGTTTCCGGTAGCGATGAAGAACATCTCCAAATTTGAAAAGCGAAATGATAACATCTCAATAAATGTATACAGCATGATTCTGTAGAATCATAAATATACCATCGTTCCACTTCACCTTACAGGACGAAATAAGTAAAAACATGTCAACCTTCTTCGGATTGAAGAGGAGTATACTGAGGAGAATTTCGATAGTGCTCATTGTAAAAACAAAGTATTACTTCAGGGCTAGTTTCACGTATTATAAGACTAAAAAAAACAGTCGAGTGGTACTAAAATGATACAACTGGTGGGAACCCAGATTCATTTGTTTTACATTGAAAATAACAGCGTGAAGTTAATATATTCAAAAACAGGACACGAGAAAAATGATACCATGAAAAAAGAGATCTATAGTTTTTACAGTGCTGAGTATGATAATGATAGCAGTGTTCATTTAACAAATTTTTACTCTGTTTGGATAAAGAATCTTTCTAGGCTAGTTAGCTGTCAAGTATCAAAGCATCATGGTAAAATATACATCTGTGATCGATGTTTACGTTACTTCACTAATGTATTAAAGTTTACTGCTCATGGTGAGTATTATAGAAGAGCAAATATAAACAAATCCAAACACAAATCTAATACTGAAGTATTTCAACGCCATGAATTATTTGATATTGCATATTTTCTAAAGTTCAGCTATTAAGACTCTCCATTAGGATATAATTTTTGTGTTAAAGATGCTGAGCCTGCTAGTTAGTTTTTCGCGGAAAAACGACAATGAGCAGAAGAAGTGGAACCAGTATTCTGGTGTCCAATTCCTATGGATGATTTGACAGAGCGTAAACAAAAATACCTCTACATCCTGGACTGAAGAAGGTTCATGATTATTGCCACTTAAGTGGAAGGTATCGTGGAGCTGCGCATAATGATTGTAATTTTAATTATAATGATTTGCGTATTTTACATGTTGCGTTTAATAATCTAAGTGGGTACGATGCTCAATTTAAAATTCGTGAACTTTGTACAAATTTTCCTGATAAAGTTGAACTTCTACCCTTAAATAAGGAAAAATGCATTGCCTTTACTGAACATGTCAATGCGAGTAACATTAAGTTTAGTTTTATAGATTCATTCCATTTCATGCCTTCATCATTGAAAAAGTTAGCAACGTATTTAGATGAGTACGAAATTGTGAAGTCTAATTTTGATGCTGAGCAAATTGAACTCCTCACAAGAAAAGGTGCTCCTCCATACGAATACCTTGACTTGTGAAAGAAATTAAAAGAAACGCACTTACCACCAAAAGAAAGCTTTTACAGTAAATTTATGTACTCAGCAGTTTTAGATAAAGATTATGTTCATAAACAATGGGCTTGGGCTGCATTCAATTTGAAAACTCTTGGTGAATATGTTTCACTGTACACGGAAAATGATGTTTTTCTACAGACTGATGTATTAAAACATTTCCGAAAACAGTGTCTGCGAGCTTATGGTCTTGATCTAGCACACTATTACACATCTCTTGGTTTTACATGGAATGCTATTCTAAAGTTTACTGAAATAAAGTTGGAACTTTTGACTGATGTAGATATGCGTTTATTATTTGAGCTAGGTGTAAGACTGTAAGGGGTGGAATCAGTAAATGTTCTAACCGATACGCCTTGGTCAACAATCAATGCTTGCTGGTATATGATGAAAAAGGTGAAATCATCTACTTGGTATAGTTTGATGCAAAAACCTATAAACTATATGATTGGGCTGTGACGCAATCGCTCACTTCAGGTGGGTGCCAGTGGGTTCCCAACGTTGGTAATAGCTTCAACTTTAACATTTCGGATGATGCGCTAATTGGTTACATATGAAAAGTAGATTTAAATAACCTCGCAGACATTTATGACAAGCATAATGGTATGATATTCTGTCCTGAATACAGTAAGACAATGGAGAAAGTCTGCAAGTATGTAATGTAAAACTGATGAACAAGTGGGTGGGTAGGTATGGAACTAAAGCCCTCATAGCAAAGCCAAACTTCGACAGTCAATCAATTTTCAGTGAAAATTTAGTGGCAAATTGACAAAGCCTCAGGGTTTTTTTTTAAACAAGCCCATCTATGTAGGGTGAAGTACGCAGAATATCTCTGAAATTTTTATTTATGACTTCCATTGCGATTACATGTTGAAGAAATATGGAAATGATTGCAAACTTTTGTATATCGACACAGACAGCTTAATCTATGAGGTGGAATGTGCTGATATTTATAAAGATATGATGGAAGATCATCATAAATTTGATACATCAGCCTATCCGGAATAAAATGTTTTCGGAATAAAGCAACATAACAACAAAACTGTCGAACTCATGAAGGATGACTATATGGGGAAATTTATGCCTGAGTTTGTTGGCTTGCGGAGTAGGATGGACAGTGTTTATGTGAATGGGCAATACTTAATCAAAAAAGTGGAAGGTGTACAATCTTGTATTGTCAAGAAATCCATTAACTTTGATGATTACATCGATTGCTTGGAACATGTTCGTGTTCAAAGTGGAACTCAATATTCTGTTCGTTTGAAATTGCACAATTTAGAAACAACCAAACAGAAAAAATAGCGCTAAAAGTTCATATGGAAGCAAGTGGTATCTTTTATCCGGCAAGACTGAAACCCTAGCGTGAGGACACTACAGAAATAAGGAAATACAAAATTAAATGGACATGGAAGTAATAGAATTGGACAACAATTGAATCATAAGAAACTGTGAACATTTCAATTCATAGCCTATTCCATTAAATTATAAGTATATGTATATATGGATGCAGAAAGGATTGGTGTGATTAAGACAACGAAGTAACAAGAGTTTAATCGAATGTTTTTTTGCTTCAATTATTCATTTAAAGTGAATTTTACACTTGAACTAAAATAATATTATGATAATAACCTCATTAATAATTTAAAGGTAGATTAACGTTATTGGTTCAACGTTGATTACGTATCTGATTTATTTATCCAACTGTTATATGAGCTAACAAAGCCTTACCAATTTTACGAATATTTTATCACCACCTTTCTTAAACTTATTTTCAACGAGGTTAGCAGTAACTGGTTGATCCTGGTAATCCTTGAGTTTGTAAGTAACTGGATTGGTGGATTTGACTTGATCCACTGTGAATATCTCAGATTACCAATCGGGTGTGCTAATCCTTTCTTGAAGTCGTTCTTGAACCTACTGATTCTGACACTATCGTCAATTTTGTGCTTTGTCTCAATGGATTCCCAACTAATAAATTGAACTTTCAAAAAAATTGTTAAACCTTCAACTAATCAGTTAAATTTTTAATCAAGGAGGTTGATTTTCTAGAAAAAAAGACAAATTTACAAAAAAATATATAAATTTTTAATTGAATTTTATTGAACTTTCAAGAAAATAGTTACATTTTATACCAAATAGGAGAGTTTTATCCAAAAGAGATGAATATTATACAAAAAAAAATAGACTTTTCAGTTAAAAAGAATTAAATTTCAATAAGAAATAGTTAGATTTTCTTATTGGGTTCTTTTAATTTAGTTCCAGTCTAACAGAGAAGATGAGAATAAATTGAAAATAATTTTTTTTAAACAAGCTTTTATCATAATATGCTAGAATGAAACCATATAATTTACTCTTGAGAGAGTAAATGAATAAAAGAGTTAATTATATTGTTTCTTTTTAGTATACTTGAATGAAACTTCTTTTTGTAATTATTTTTTATTTTTTGGTACTTTAGTTCTATTTCAGCAGTCCTTTTTTGGGATATAAATGATATAATTTTGAATATATAAATGGTATAATTTTCTATAATGGTATAATTTTAGTATAATAGTACGATTTTGTAAATATCGTCTCGCTCTTCGAGAAAATGTTTTTGGACTTGTGTTTAGCGTTTACCTCCGTTAAAACCTCGAAGATCATTTCATATTTCAGATTCAAAATTAAGGTTACATTTGAAAATGAACATTTCTTTTGCAATCTATATATTTGACGCTTTGAAACATGTGTTGATGGATTATAAAAGTACTAGAGTTCCTTTTATATTTAGGAACAACAAATTGCTTTTTATATAATTATCATAGCATAAATTACATACACAAGGAAAAAAAATCGATTTAATGAAAATTATTCGAATCAAAGATTTTGCAAATGCCGATTGAGGCAAATCTCGTTGAATTATATGAGAGGAATATGAGAAACTCAGCAGGTAAATATCATTCCGATGATTTCGATTTAAAAAAGAGTAATAATTCACAAAAAATTTCCAGAGATCAATTAGTGTTCGTTTTTGAGTTATTTAAAGGGTTTCAAATGACTTTCACAATAATTTACTATATAAAGACCTAAAAGTCAACCGGGAAATATATAATTTTTTGACCATGAACACCGGGAAATAGCCTGGAATTTTTTATTTTTTGAAGTTTGATTGCTGATGCTAAAAAAACAGGCTTGCAATTATTGCAATCTTATCATTTCAAGTGTTTTCCCCTCTGACTCATATTTTGTGGAAGTGATTATTTCGTAGAAGTCACCTGCACATTGATAACAACTCTTTTCCATATCTTGCATAGCAGATTTTCACACTTAGCTGATTAAAACAGTCTCTTTTCAATTTGCGACAAGAATTAATCAAATTTGAAAGTGATAAATTTTATTCATTTTCATTGAGCACAAATTTGTTTATTCTAACAAAATGTCGACCTACAAGATGATCTTCGTTTTGGCGTTTGCCATGGCCTTAGCATTGGTTTGGAATGTGGCACCATCATCAGGATATGGAGACAATCGTGGAAAAAATATTTCACACGACTTCATCCTTGGCTCAAGAATTTCTGGCGACAGGCTTGTTCTCCAGAAGACCATAAATAAGCCATCTAGAACTTTGCAGATTGTTACCCATCAGGAGACTTTCAACACCACATCACGTTATTTTAAAATTACGCAAGTTGCTGTTTATGATCAGAAGACAAATGGAAATGGGGCCTTTGCCACTCGAATTAAGGGTGGACCAGGTTCGCAAAACGTCACCTTAAAATTCACGAGCCAAAGAGGTCATGGCATCAATTTCATTGTCAGGTTGTACCAACGTTAATTGAATTCTGATTCTCTGTAAAGTAGAATTCAGACAAACAAAAAAATGCAGTTTTGTTAGACTAGAAATTTATATTTCTTTGAAATTGTGTTCTTTGATTTTTTTAAATAAATACAGTTGTAATAAAATAAATAAAACTAAAGTATTTATTGAATCAACTTTTATTTTAATCCAAATTAAGGAAATTTAACTCAGCCTGAATCTAATCTCAATTTATCTTCAAAGTCCAATATTTAAATGTAGTTACAAAATTTCGAAAAATTAAAAAAAAATATATTCAAAAAAATAATCTAACGATAAAATTTGCACATCACTGTCTTAAATATCTCTATTCAAATTAAAAAGATACTAAAATGAAAAAATAGGGAAAAAAAGAAGCCAACCTCTAAATCCCCTTTCTTCTTTTTTTCTCTTGACTTTTTTTATTTTTATCTTCTTAAAATTCTCAATCAAAATACAGCATTCCAAAACTTTTTCAATCTTTCAAATTTATTTTCTAAGCCTGTATACTTGAAACTGTTTTCTGTCTTCTAATCAAACTTTGTTTATACCTACATATTTTTTATTTAGTTAGATATTATTAGGCCTAAGATAGTCAGTTGATACAAATATACATAAGGAATCTTACATATATTACGTAACATTTTTTGGACGATTTTTAGACCCTACCATGGTTTGGAAACAGTTTTTGATTACAAATTATAATCTAAAATCATATTTCAGATTGAATCATTTTTGACCAAGTTACAACTGCTTGAAATATCATCAAAATAATGACTTTTTTTATTTGATTAATGGCACACTTAATTCATTTGGTTTCATTTGGGAAAAATTTGCAACATATATACTTTTTACTACATATCTTGAAGTGGGCTAAGAAGTAAGGTAAAAGGAATTTTTACTTAAAGAAAAATATTGGTTCTAACATGATCAGAAACTATTTTTTATCCGACCCCCCTCGAAAACGCACCATTGCATGCACGTGAAGCAGGCGTAATGTGGCCGCTTCCAGCCCAGTGACGTTCGCACATACGCACTCCGCCGATGGGGCGACATGAAACCTTACGCCCGATACATGAAACTTTACTCCCACTACATAAAACTTTACGCTATTTCTTCCTTTCACTTATAATCTAAAATTGTGAAATACACCAAAAGTCTTCTATCTGTACGGTATCGCCCACGTAATTGGCTGACCAATAAAAAAGAGGCCCGAAGAGCGGGAATCCCTCGTTGATTTGAATTGAGTATTTTAGCATGACGTCATGGAAATGCATACGACTTTTTGAAGAAAATATTCTAAATGTAAAAGTAAGTCATAAATGTACGAATGGTAATATTTTTTCAAATGTAGAATTTTTTTTCTCAGATGTGTTCCATTCTTTTTTCGATTGACGACCTTTCAGTGTCACAAAATAAAATATAAAAAATTTGAGGTTAGTGTATCAGATCGATTTGATCAGAATCGGGTACTCTAACCTCAAATTTCGTAAAGTTGATTGTATTTCGTGAAACTGAAAGGTTTTCAACCGAAAAAAGGAAGAAACAGAATTGCGCAAGTGCATTCTACACTGGACAAGTATTACTATTCAAACATTTATAACTTACTTTTACGTTTAGAATATTTTCTCCAAAAAAGCGTATGCATTCTCATGTCAAGATGTAGCAACTATGCTAACCTTCCTCACATTTCCACCTATCCTATCATGACCGTGACGTCATGCTAAAATACTCAATGTGCAAATGCAAGGACGCACACTTGCTTACAGTACGCGCGTCGATACAAGGCCGGGGCAGCCAATGAACGTCGCTTGAAAAAATCACCCCACCACTTGCGGCACAGGCGGGGCCCACAATGGGACAAAAAAAGTATCCGTGGACAAATCAATTTTTAGCCTACACTATTCATCCGATTTCAAAGTTTGTTTTATAAGAGCTTCTCAAATTTTAAACAGGTTTGTCTCATTAGATTTTTTTTAATTGTTCAAAAATTTGATATTTAGCAACAAAGTTGAAATTTTTTTTCAACTTTTCCCAAGTTTCATTTCTTTGAGGACATTCAGATTGACCAATAAAGATCTTAAAACAGAGTTACAACCATATGGGAATAATTTCCAGTTGGTTAGAAAAGAAAAAAATTGTTATTGCATTTTAAACAAATTAATGAAGAAAAGTCATTTCTTGGGATTGGCAATGTTTAGCTTATTGAAATAAATAAATTTTGCATGGAATGTGAGAGAAATGAATGTTCTATTACCATTAATTGAAAACAGATGCTTCTTGATAATTGTTTAAACAATTTTTATAAACAGATTCACAATGTGGCGACTTTTCAATGAATAGGGTCAATTTTTGTTTACGGAATCAACTAGTTATGTCTTTCCGATGACTCTCTCCTATAATACTTTGCAAATTGACAACAATTATTCATTAATTAAACAATTTTTATAAAAAAATTCATAGTTACAATGAATGGGCTCGATTTTTGTATACGGAATCATCTAAGAATGACTTTTCGATGACTCTTTGCTATGATACTTTGCAAACTGACAACAATTATTCATTATTCAAACAATTGTTATAAACAAATGCATTTTATGTCAAGTTTGAACTCACGTAGTATTCAAAAGCTGTGATGTAGCTTCTGGAAGCAGTGATCTCTCAATTTGGGGATACTTATATCTCAAGCTTCCCAAATAAAGATCAGCAGAACACAACAAAAAGTCACAATATCTAAAATAACTGGTTTGAGCAATCAGTTACTCAAAAACTATTACATCATTTTGCACGTCTTAGCTAGCGGGAAAGCGATTCCCGGCGAACGCTTCCATAATTGTTTTTTTATGCCACCATCAGTGCATAAGATTCTGATTCATGGTGCAAATATCATTGATTCTTTTGTCACACCAATTGGTCAACTATCTGAAGAGGCTCAGGAAGCGCGACAACCTGAAAAGAGGTCAAGAGAATAATGAAAGAAAATCATCTCCAATCAAGATGCACGAAGACTTGTTTCAATTTTCGTTGTGTTCTGCTGATCTTTATTTGGGAAGCATGAGATATCAGTTTCCCCATATTGAGAGATCACTGCTTCCAGAAGCTAAGCATTGCTTTTGAATACAAGGTGAGTTCATTGGATTGAAAAACAATCGAAATTTTCAATCTGCAAAAACTGGACATAATATGCATTTGTTTATAAAAATTGTTCAGTTAATAAATACTTGTTGTTAATTTGTAAAGTATCATAACAAAGAGTCATCCGAAAGACATACCTAGTTGATTCCGTCAACGAAAATTGAGCCTATTCATTGAAAAATCGCCAAACTGTGAATTTGTTTATAAAAATTGTTTAAATAATGAATAATTTCTGTCAATTTGCAAAGTATCATAGTAGCAAGCCATCAAAAAGACATGCCTACTTGATCCCGTGAACAAAAATTGAGCCTCTTCGTTGAAAAGTCGCCAAACTATGAATTTGTTTATAAAAATTGTTTAAAAAATTACCAAGAAGCATCTTTTTTTAATTAATGGTAATAGAACATTCATTTCTCTCATATTTCATACAATATCTATTAATTTTATTGGGCTTAACATTGCCAATCCCAAAAAATTACTTTTCTTCATTAATTTGTTTATGACACGATAATAATTTTTTTAATGTTTTAAGATCTTCTTTGATTAATCCTAATTCTTAAAAGAAATGGCACTTGGGAAAAGTTGAAAAAAATGTCAACTTTGTTGTTGAATAACAAATTTTTAAACAATTAAAAAAAATCTAATCACACAAATCTTCTCAAAATTTAAGAAGCTTTTATTTACAAGAAAAAAGGTTGAATCGTATGAACAATGTAGGCTCAAAAATTGATTTGTCCACGGATACTTGTTTTGTCCCACTGTATTATTATTTGTTATTAAAAACTGTGCACATACAAAATTCGGAATAGTTTTTGTATCCATAGGCAAAAATTTAAATTTTTCAAGCTTTAAAAAGGTTTGAATTTGATGAAACTTTCAACCCCTCTGGGGTAGCCAAAAGTGGTATCTAAATTTTTTGTTTAATACACGGTAGTTGTAAAGCTATGATAGCATGGGCGCACATTACCACCACAAACTACCTTACCGATGGTCGGCAAGTAGTTCTGTTCTATGCTTTACGTCGGTTATTAAGTTGGATCGAGTGATTTATTTTACCATCGGTCGGTGAAACTTGAAAATTTTGCTTCAAAACCTTCTACATTCTTTTTCTAAATTTTAAGACATCATTTGAAATGTTTTAAAATCTTTTTTTAATTTTCTCTCGAAATTTATTTTTTTAGATCAAAATTCATTTGAAATTGTCCCAGGAATAAATAGTAATAATAATGAGAAACGATGTAGTCGTTGGGGTAATAATAACAACCCCACTGACCATAATCTCGATGCCATGGTCGTCTATTCTCCTTCTCGCATTCCTTCATTTCCAGCTTCCATAATAATAATATTAATTATTATTCAGATCAATCCGCAAATAGTATTCATAATTTGTTAAAGAATCATTAAGAATGCACTAACTCTTGAACAGTCATGTTGTCCTGATACAAACTTGCAGTAGAGCAGAAGACTTTTCAACATGTTCCCATGATACAATTTTTACAAAGAAGCAAAAATAAAAAGGAATAAATTCCTCTTCTTGGTTGGGACATATGGACACAATTTTCATGAAAAACATAACTTAAATGCGAATACCTCTAGGGCCCTCATAGTATTCTGATATGATAAGAAAAATCTGATGAACTTTTTGTTATCATGTGTCTTAAGATAAGCAAGAATACAAGAAAATACCTCTTTGATGGTCATGATAACTGCATCCAATTTTGAAAAAAAAAGTTTAAATAACCACATCTACACAATAACAATTTTAATAAATAATTTATGCATCCGTACTGTAAAAAAATTATTAAAAAATATAGCACGGTGAGCCTCAAACAACTTTAACCGAAAGATCCTTGAATTACTTTCATTTCTTTGTTTTTTTGAATCCATGCATAGATGCATAGACTATCTCTGTTCCCCTGTTATCTTAGACTTGATTGCTTTTTCAAACTGCTTCCTCTTCATTTCATTCTATTTATAATTACTTTTTTTAGCTAGAGTTTTTATAAACGCAAAGTACCTATTGGGCTTTATGTTTATCTTTCTACAGTTATGGTCGGCGTTGATTTATTTTGAAACCTATGAATTTGCTTCGAATTGATATTATCGCAACAATCTACGTACTTTTCTAAGTCCCAAATAATTTTTCTCAACTTATCCTTCTACTGTACTACTTATTTTCATTTTATTTGCGAGATGGATTGCACTCATCATAACGTTTTCAGCAGCATGTAAGGAGTTTTTTTTATTACTAAATAAAGGTGTTCATATTGTTTATCATTCGATTTCAAGTACATAAATATTTTGCTACCGCCTACATAAATAAATCGCTTGCGTTTTATCATATAGTAAACGTGTTTTTATACTATATACTAATAACTAATATAGTGCGTTCAATTAATCAAGTATTGTACTTTCTTAGTATCTTTAAAATTACTGATCTCTCTGTTTTACCGACAGATAGTAAAATTTTAACCGACAATTTAGGCAATTTAGGTCGCGGTGGTAATCTGCACCCGGGCTGTCATAGTCTAACTACTTACACGTTATCCTAGTTTATACTATAGTTTATATGATTGATACATAGTGAAAAAAAATATTCAACATTTTCATTTGTTCTATACAAAAAATGTATGAAACAAATCGAAATTATATATAACATTTCTCACTATGTATAATCATTAAGCCTGGTGTATCTTTAATGTTATCAAAACGTTTTTATTATTGTTTGAATTATGCACCCCTACCATTTGTCTACCATTGTTATATAATTATGGCCTTTTATTTTTTGAATTTTTCAAAGGAACTGTATTTCAAAAATAGATATTATTTCATTTTTCTCGATAAATTGAGATTCTTCTCGAATAATAAATTCCGTGCTTGAAATCTTATCAATTCAAGTGTATGCTCATTCTTCTGTGGCTCACGATTTTAGGAAATATTTGTTTCTGTAAAATGAGTCAAGGCTCAATCAGAAAAAAATATCCGGTTAAAATTGTTTTTCAGAAGTAGTTACTTTGCATTTTTATTTATAACTCTGTTTAGCTCATTTTCATCAAAATTATATTTTTTTGAAAAAGAAACTTGTTTTCAAAAACAATAATTCTATTATTCATGAGTGTATCATTTTGCAACCAGCCAAAAACAGCTTTTCAGAATTCTCTCAACAATAAAATAAGTTCTTGATCACTGAGATTTCATTAAAATTGAAACTCACCTACAACGGAATCTAAAACATAAAATTATAAATAACTTTTGTAAATTAATGATTCTTTTTTCCATGAACTTTTGGTTTTTTTCCCAACAGAATAGGTGAAATATTCAAAAATTATTTGTTAATTGAATAAATTTGTATATCACAATGTGGACTTGCCTAAATTTTCACTAAAATAGGAAATATTTTTCTGTCTCCGCTCTCCACATCCTAGATATATCCCAAAAGCACTAAAAGCGACACACTTCTTATTTGACGTACATAAAATTGTTTTATGTGATCCAAGTTACTAGAAAAAAAGTTCATAACAAGTATACTCATCCCTCTATGGCATAATGCCATCGGAATGATTTTTCACCCAGCCTAAACGATATTGAAATTTGTTTAATTATTTGAAAATCTACTTTTCCACTATTTTCTAAGAGTTTTTTTTCGTAAAGATATATTTTGTTCGAAGTGTATTTTAATATATTTCAACAATACTATATGAAGAAGGTTGACATTAAAATAATTATTATTGATTTTGAAGTAGAAGAAAATATTTAAATCTAAAATCTTGCTTTTGACTTCACGGTGGCCAAATTTGGGTGTGTGAATTGAGTGAAAATGTTCTTTATTGTACTTAAATTTGTGTCTGTATAGTAAAAACCCAATTGAAAGTGGTTCAACACACATTTCTTAGTAAGTTTCAAAAATGCTTATTCGAAATAAGAACTCTTTCAAAATTAATTCCTCATTATGCAAACACGGATATACTAGAAAATATTTTCACTTTATTTGGAAATTAAAAATTAATTTTATCGTAAAATGAAGAACAATATATCACTTTTAGATATTTTCTTGCAACTAAAAGTCAATACAAATTATTTCGATTTTAACCTTTTTCATCTATTATTGTTGCAATATATTGGAAATACATTTCCGATAACTAGAAGATGAGAAAAGAGTGTTAAGAAAAACAATATTTTCTCTGAAAAAAAATGAAAACTCACGAAAAATAATTATTTAAGCAATATTTGTTGAAAATTGAATTTTTTTTTGCTGTCGCTTCTAAGCATTTTTTTCAAACTAATTGAATTTTAATGAATCATTATCCAAATTCAACAATTTTTTAACGATCGGTAAAAAGCAATAGTAAGAACAAATTCAACTGCGAACAACATTATTAAAATTAATGTTTTTCGTGAATGAATAAATTTTCTCATCAAAAATAATGTTTTCTATTTGAAATAATAACTGCCTTAATGGCATATTATTATTTATTATAACATTATATTTGACTAATAATTCAGGATTTGATCAAAAGTTGCCAAATTTTTCAGGGACTGAAGAGGAGTGTCTGCGGAATAAAACCATATCAATAACTTTTATTTTCACCCCCTCCCCTTTCCCGACAACGCCAATATTACAATATTATTACAATATATGTATACCATTAGGCCATTTCCCATTCAGGGTAGGCGTGACACTACCCGATTCGGGTAGTGTTTCTAGGTGGATAGTTTTCTTTTAGTTATAAATAACTACAAGTGTGGGCTCACCACACCCATAATATGCCAACAGCACGCAGTATTCTCGAATGGTCACCCATTCAAGTAATAACCGCGCCCAACGCTGCTTAACTTCAGTGATATGACGAGAACTGGTTTTTTCAGCGTGGCATGGCCGTTGGCTGTAATATGGCCATTATATATGGCCGTTGGAATAATATATAATAACATAATAATAATATACTATACAATGATATAAAATTATTTTATAAATAAATATTGAATGAAGAAATAGATATTTTATTTTAAAGATAAACAATAATACATATTATTGCAATATTATTAATGTAGTGTTCGAGAAATTTCATATAACTCTAACAAAATAGCGAAAAAGTGGACTTTTTGAGATTTTTTTTACGTTTCATGGTGGTTTAAGCAGGTTAAATATACTTTAATAGCATTATTGCTATTGTTCTGAACTATTTTTTTCTGATTACTTGTATATTAAAGAAATGTTCGTCTTCAAATAAAAGGGAGTGTGTCGCTTTTAGCGCTTTTTGACTATTCAAATACTATGATGCGGAGACAAACGGATTTTTTTCTGTGATACTTCAGGCTTTAGGGAAGTGTTTTTGACTCCTAAAGGAAAGCTTACATCCCTATTAGAACTACAAATGAACCTTTTTTTCCGATACACCCTGATGTACATATACATATTTGATACAGACAAAAAGTTTCGTCGTTTTATAAATAAAACTAATTTGTTTGGAGCCTACTCTAATCCTTTAGAAAATATTTAAGTGTTTTAAAATAGACGTAAGTAAATTTGCCTAGGGGATATAAAAAATGAGGATTAAATCATCATTAATACCAAGTTTATTACCCTTTCATGAAAAAGTAGATTTCTTGAGTGTGCACTGTACAAGTGTAAAACTTTTGGATTTGTTTGCCTTTGCATCTCTTTATTAAATGAATTATGATCGTATCATTAATTCATTGGATAACGTGATACTATCCGTACAGTGAAGAAATAGTACACAAGTTACGAATTTGTGTTTTTTTTTGTGGCCAACGGCCATACCACGCTGAAAAACCCAGTTCTCGTCAGATCACTGAAGTTAAGCAGCGTTGGACGCGGTTAGTACTTGGATGGGTGACCATTCAAGAATACTGACATGAGTGCTGTTGGCACATCGTGGGTGTGGTGAGCCCACACTTGTAATTATTTATAACTACAAGAAAAACCTAGAAACACTACCCGAATCGGGTAGTGTCACGCCTACCCTGAAAGGGAAATGGTTTAATGGTATAAAAAAAAAAAAATTCATGTATAAAATATGTTCTTCGAGTTGACAGCGTATTTAACACTTGCTTAACTTACTTTCTGTTGATTATATTAAATTGAATATTCTAATAAAATTCAAAAAAATATATTCAACTCTAGAGTTTTTTACTTACATATATAATGATGATAATAATCAGAAAAATTTACCAGGCAAATATTTTTCTCGGAATATATATTTTTCTGAATTACTGTTTTACACTTTGGACAACATTCTACATTCTCAATCAGATATACTATTGAATCAATAAACCTCGTCCAAAGGAAGATATTTCATTGATTTGAATGTACTTATTTATATTGTGAGATAAAACGCTCTGTGCACTTAGGTTCATTTATTCTGAACTACTGAATGTTGCGAATCATAAATTTATCATCGAAAATCATTCCGAATTTATACTGGTTGAATTACTTAATAAAATCGGAAAATTTTCAAAATGTTCTAAGGTTTTTTTATTTTCTAGCCGATTTGAAAAATGTCCATACACACTATACAAATTTCCTATACAAAAACGATACTTTCCCACAAATATTAAAAATGGTTTGTTTAACTTTAACAGGAATATCACCAATGGTTGAGAAAAAATCCCCTATTATATTTCGGGTTATTTATCACTATATACTGGTAAAATTACTTAGAAAGTAGAAAAATTTACAAAATTTCATTTTTTTTATTCCCCCAGTGATTCGGAAAATCACTGTACAAAATAGAAATATTACCCTAAAAAATGATAACTTTGCTAAATAATGGAAAAATTACCAATTGTACAGGAAAATGAATTTTCTTATACAAAATAAGGAATATAATTTACAAAATTGTTGAGAATATTTCCGAAATTTTTTTCAGTGTATGTCAATCGAGAATGTAGAATTTTTCACAGTGCCCTCAAAATAAAAACATTTCATGTCCTCAAAGTTATTTTTAGATGTTTTTCAGTATTTTTTGTTTTCTTCTCTTCTGTAAGCGCAAGTCACCTCAATTGAAAGCGGACTTAAGCTCTGAATAGTAAATATGTCGCTAGATTGTATAAAAGCTTGCTACGCTCATAACATCTTTACATTTAGTTCGAAACTCACGAAAGATTTTAAGTAGTTCCGTAATCATAAAGTTTACACATTTGACTGAAGACACAAGTGATTCTACCCTGAAAAACGTGAAAAATGGTTTCGTGGAAGTTGATCTTGGATTTTATATTTGTTATAATGTCGGCTATCAATGTGGTTCCAGCATCATCTGTCGACTTCAACAAATATAACCCGTTTAGAAGTACACCAAAATATAAATCGCAATCCAGATCAGCTATCTCTCCAATGTACGCTCAAGTCAGTTCAGCAATCATTTATCATGGTGGAGGAAGTCTTGAGAGAGACGGTCCTATTGGTTCAAAAACTGCTACGAAAGCATCGATAGTTGGGTGGAATGTTTATTGGGAGGAATTTGTGTACGCAGATGCAGGGAAAATAATTTATGAAGTTTTTATTAAGGATACAAATTATAACGGGAAAGCAACTGTGAAAGAAACTGGTGGTGGTTTAGGAGGAAATAAGATCAAATTTAAGATCAAAAGTGAACGTGGCCTACCAATTAATTGTCACATTCAGTTGATCGGTCGGGCGCCTGATCCAAAGAAAAATCAAGGATCCCATTCTTCAGAAACAGTTGTACCGGATCGTCGAGTTGGGCACCCACAATCAGTAATACCGTATCCTCACGGTGGACAGAATCAAGTTGTACCGTATCGGGGCAAGAAAAATGTACAATTTGATCTTTCAGCATCGGCAATATCGAATCCTCAAGCTACACGGGCAATAGAGCCAGCTTATTCTCGAAGTTATATTTCTCAACAGAATGGACTTTTGAATCAAAAGGGCAAAAACAAAGTAGAAGAAGAAGAAGACAATAGCCATATTTTACCTTTTTCTCAAAATTGGTTTGCATAGCCTATAAATCCTCAACAGCCTAGACATAATTAACAACTCACAATATTGTTGACTCGTATCTTCATACTTCGTATAGGCATTCCCTGTCAGTGATTGGTTATATATTCAAATAATTAATCTCTGTTCAAAACGTGTGTTAAAAAACTGTGTTACACACTTGTTTTGTGGATCAAAGAGTGAATTAATCTGCTAGTATCGATAGGCTATATTATTTTTAATCGTGTATACTTAGTTTATAATGTCCCTCGTTCAAACTCTGATAAGAAAATGTCAATCGGCGGTTTATTTAAACTCTGATAAGTATGTAAATTGGGCAACAGTTTGTATAAAAGCTCGTTACAGTCGCCAGATGTTCATACTCGCGATAGAAAATAATTAAAGATCAATTTCGTTGCATGTACTTGTCAAGTGGGTAGATGCGATTCTTTTCGTATCAAAACAAAAAAGATCAGATAAGTTACCATAGTATCAGTCTCCTAGTTTCCGGAGAGATTTTAACCATCCGAAGGTAACTTTTACAGTAGCTAGATCCAACACTGAAATAAGTGTTAGATTTATATTTTGCTTTTTTGTCCAGCGAAAAAATTCAGACAATTTCAAAACCAAATAGTTTGTTATTTTTAGATTAGACACAAGTGATTATACTTTGTCTCACGCATAGAATGGTGTCCTATAAGCTGATCTTCGCTTTTATGTTGACTATAAAATTGGTGATCAATGCAGTTCCATTATCAAAGGTTAAGAAAGCACTTCCTACTCATGAATTAGTTCTTGGATCAAGAGCTCCATACGACCGACTTCTTCTGCAAAAATTTATATATGTACCAGCGAAACCATTCAGGACTCTTAAACATGTTGAGACTATCCGTACCCCAAAACACGAGACAATTACTAGAGTTGAATTTATAGATCAAAAAATTGATGGGCGTGGGGCAAGCGTTCAATTAAACAAAGTAAATGGTAATGGTCCGGCTTACAGAGATGTCAGTGTGAAGTTTAATAGTAAATTTAACCACGGCATTCATTACAGCGTCAGATTGTATGGTCATAAACCAATTGCATTTCTCTTATCAAAACCGCATAATCAGGCAATTAAGGCATGACATTTTGTTAGAGTGTTAGAATTTGTATGTATATTATTGTATATTACTGTAAAACTGATTTTTAATAATAAAAAATTGTATTGTGACATATTTTGCCATTTATTTATTTCTTTTACCTCATTTACAATAAGTATACATATTTTTTAATGCTAAATGCATCAATCACTTCACTTCTTTAGATAGGTCAAACATTTATAGAGATAATTGCAAAAAACTTTGAAAAATGCAAAATACTAAGCGTAGTAGTATAGCAAGGCCGGTTCTATTTGCGGCTTCTGAGCCAGAAAAGGAAAACAAGTGTGATTTATTGTTCTCTGCAGGTGTTCCATTGTAATTTGAGATTAGTACTGACGCATCCTATTTTTTATGCTAAAACATTCGGCAATACGGAATTATTAATCACCCTCTGGAGCTACTGTATAATACGCTTAGCAAACAAGAATGACTTATTGCATCTTCTTTAAATATTTTTATATTGCTGAAATCACCCAGGAGTCAGAAAAAATGATTCTATAATTCAAAAATTTTCAGAACTTTGAGACGAAAAAGAAAGTACATCAATAGATACAGATAATGATTAATGAAAAGATTTCACAATGCAGAATTCTCTCAGAGGCTAAACACATCATTGACACATTTTTTCATTTAAAATAGTGTAAATTTAATACACATACACAGGTGAATCGCTCAGTGCATTCACCTCTCGATGTTTTTTATTCCATTTTGTAAACATTTTCGAGGTTCGAGGTAAGACGACATACATTTTGTTCTAGTTACATTTCTTTTTGCTAACTTCAAAACTTTATTAAGAAATAACAGTTCGCCTATTGTGCGTTCTAGATTTATAATAATTCTTTAAAGTAGAAGCCTAATAAAGAAGTGTATTGCCGAGGTCAGTTGAATATTTTGCATCAACCTTAAATTTAGGTTTTTCTGAACGACCTTTTAGCAATTCGTGATATTTAAAAAAAATCCTCAAAAAGATCTGGAAAATCTGCCGTGTGAGCAAGAAATAGAGGTCAGATTCACATTCAGCACAAAAATATCAAGATAGAAATATAAACTATCTTAGGGAAGATATATCTTTTTTTACATCTAATGGATTTTTTATAAAAATTTCGATTTTCGCCAAACAAGTAACAAAATCCGACATTGTTCATGCTTGTAGATTCAATTATTCTAAACAAAAACCATTGGATTTGAATTAAATTATTTTTTATTTATAAATATAACCCAAATTGTTTAAAAAATTAATAATAATAATAGGCAAGTGTTTGCAATATGAAGTTGTTTCTGTTCGCAGCTAACACATTTTGTTCGCAACATGAAGTTGGCTCATAGAGATGCTTTTGTTTATTATTCCTGTTTTTCAAGTAGATTTGTTTCATTACTTAAAGTTTAGAAACACGTAAGTGTAAAATGAAATCGTATCCAATTGATAATATACATATAATTCTTTGGGATCAATTTTAAATCCTTTAAAATTGTACAACAGAATGAAATTAATAATTGGTAACTAACATTTTTGAAATAAAGAAGAAGCCTTTACATTTTTGGCTTCTGATGCTAGTTTCAATGGTTTCAGTAAAAATAATGAAATTGCTCAAAATCTATTGCAATTATAATTTTTTAATTTTAAGTCTAAGTGGAGTCTTTAACCTTTTCAGTTTATAATATAAAAAGCTCAGAATTATTACAAATATTATAATAGTTGCACGACTTCCCCATTTAAAAAAATGTTTAAACTGTAAATTGAACTAAATCAAATCTTACTTAATCAGCTTTCAGCTTCAAACTCTGAATATTACATTATTTTAAACTCGTTATATTTTAAATCGTTTAAAATTAAACAACTTTGAATTAGAAGCATTTAAAACAGAATAATTTTATATCGAAACGTTGAAAATGGTTTGGTTTTATTTTTATATCTTTCAAAACAGTGTCGTTTGAAAATAGTTGTATTTTATAGTTGAAAAAATCATTAATACCTATGCTTAGTTTAATAATTAATTTTAACCTGTAATGTCGACAATTTTATTGTTTTGAATTTACATTAGAACAATATTGTGAGCTCTTGAAAAATTTTTTTATGATATTTTTGATAAAAAATTACCAAAAACGAAAAAATCGTGGCAAATAACTTTTAAATTTGATTCCTTGAAAAGTGTAGAAAATAAAGTTATAGACTTTAAAATTTTAAATACAAATCTTTCAAAACTTAAGAATTGAAAATTAAGAATTTGGAAAAAGAATTTATAACTTAATATTTTTGAAGTAACTTTACAAATTTTCAAAGTCCCTCCTACTACTTGGTTAAGAGTTAAACTACTTCGTTAAAAATTAATTTTTTTGGTTCAAGATTCATGAACTATTCTAGCTTTTTGGTTGAAAATTGATCTTCTTTGGTTGAAGATTCAGCTACTTGGTAGAAATTTAAACAACTTTGTTGAAAAATCATTTTTTGGTAAAAGTTTCATAATTTTAGTTAGTTATTCATCGTTTTTGTTGAAAATTAAACTACTTTGCTGAAAATGAATTTTCTAAACTTAAAACTTAATTATTTCATTTTTGGTTAAAAATTTATCTTTATAAGTATACAATTCTACTAGGTATTTGGTTTAAAATTCCGGTATTCTATTACAAATTCGTTTTTTTTTGTTAAAAATTAATTTTTCAACTGGAAATTTAACTATTCCATTTTTGAATAAAAATGTATTTTTTTTTAGTTGACAGTTCAACTATTTTATAGGAAATTTATCTATTTCCTTGCAAATTTTTCCTTTTTGTGAGCAAATTAATCTTCTTGATAGAAAATTCAACAGTTCAATTTTCCAGAGACCAATTTGGGTACAAAAGTCATCAGTTGAAAGATTAACTGACGAATTTTTTTCAGAATGCAACTGTTGAATATTCAACCGTCGATTTTTGTACAAAATTTCACTGCTGCATTTTCAGCTATACAACGACGTATTAAAAATGAAAAATTATTCTATTTTACAAAGTGAGAGTCGACGATTTCCAAAACTATAACGTTAAAAATTGAAATTTTTTTTTCTCATTGCTGAAAAATGGTACAATATCTGATTTATTGCTCTTAAAAGTAAGAATTCACATCTTCCCAATCTTAAAAATTAAAAATAGAAAAACAATTGAAAAACTTCGAGAAAGTATTATAAACTGAATATTTTTAAATAAGCTTTCTAATTTTCAAAGCTGCTCTACCAATTAATCTGGAAAAAATTGCGGTAAAAATAAAACCCAGCAAGAACTATGACGGTATTTAAAATTGAATTATTTTGAATTTAATAATTTTCTAAAGCCAACATTTCAAGTTCATTGCCACTTAATTTTTGTTAAGTGATTGAACTGTACAATTCAAACTTGCAATCACAGTAATATTGTTTAATGTTTGTATCTTATTGATTGAAAATGAAATGTTTTCCGCGCGCTGTACCGTGCATGTAATATTGCTAGTTGTAAACATTCTTTGAACTTGAAGTAATGAAAAAGCCAAGCAGGTTTTCAAGAACAATGATTGCGAGATTTTCGATACATAACGTTACATAACTTTTCCTAGATAGGATTTGAAAAATAAATTCATACAAGAATGGAAGAAGATTCTTGGATTCGAGACGAATCGATTGAAGTTATTGTTAATTACATTATTTTGAAAATGGGTTTTTTTTTATGGTAAACCTTCTTTCACTAGCATAATTCAAAGTTGATGCAAGAACATTAAAGATTTCTTGACTCGAAAGGAATCAATTGAAATATAATATTAATATATTCTATTCAAAATTAAGAAAGTTGTAGTGATTTATAATTCCTTCAAATTCCTTTACGAGGAAGTAAACGCACTTTCTGACTAATCGTGATAAGGAATCAAAGTGCTTATGAAATGAGCACCATACAAATATAAATAAAAACAAAGTTGAAAGACCTACGAACCTGCGATAGAATTCACAGCTAGTTTAATTTATGATGAATTTGAGAACGGGACTTTAAACTCCTTATTCTTTACTGGAGTAAGCATAAATTATATCATAAATTATAAACTGATGAAATGGGACTGCTTACAAATATTTATATTATTTTACACTCATCAAACACTAATCAAGATACAAATATTATGAGTGGTAAAAGTTAGTACTAACAGTAGTCGTTTATTCTTCCATTATCTGTTTACATTTGAGCTTTTATCTGATACCTCGCTGTCTGATAATTCATTGCTCCCTGTCGAGATTGCTTTAAGGCCATGTGATATCTACGTCATACGACTCTTACTATACTGATATTTTTTCCAAACAACTTAGATGCACACGAATTGATATATCAAGTTTCCCATTTGGAAAAATAAGTAAAAGGTACAAAAGAACATTTGTGCCATCTTAAATTCTTAGAATTACAACAATTAGAAAAACTTCATTTCTTTTCATAATTTCAAAAATGTAGCAGTATGAAAAACTTCCTTAGTGCCTTTTATTTAATTTCTCAAACGGGAAACTCGATATCTCAATTCGTGTAAACACTGTCAACGTTAGTTATTGCAAGAAAGAATGTCGGTATGGTAGGAATCGTATAAAGTCAGCAAGTATCCCACGGCCTTAAGGATCTACGAGCTGTATATTCAAGGCCAACTTATTCAATCTTGAACTTAATTCATAAAATTGACAAAAAAAGGACCATTGATTTATTGAAACGAATTTTAAAAGAGAAACCTTAGCGTATGTAATAAGAAAATAGTAGAGGTCACAATTGTTTGTTTAGATATGGTTTAGATATGGTTCTTTACAATTACTGCGGCTTTTATAAAAAATGGATTATTTATGTAGGAATCTAGAATTTTGCGCAGGATAGGAATAGTTAATTTAAAAAAATACGTAGGCGTCAGGAGTAAGTTCCCAGTGGCAACACGTAAGAGAGGGGAGGACTGAGGGATGAGACCCCCAGTCCTCTGAACGGAAGGGTGTTTACATTAAACTTAGTTATTGTAAAAAAGTCACTGTTGTTCATTATCACCCATTCCCACAATTTTGGGGGTTCGTCCGGGATGAGGTTAAAAACAGCATTGAAGTGATTAGGACGTTTTCACGCAATTAAGATTTAGGACGCTGATGACACGACGCGACGCGAAAAGACACGGTCAAAGTGGAAGTGTAGTGGACAGAGAAGAAAGTTCTCTCTTGTGTAAAAAAGTGCTACATGACGAGTGAAAAGTGACTTATGAAGTTTAAAGTGAGGTGCAGTGACTATAAGGATTTTTTTTCTGTGTGGAATGCTGAATTAGGAGCAACGACGCCAACCACCACAACGACGCGAAAAGCAACGATGACGACGAACGACGTGTAGCAAAGACGAAGAGAAGTGGTATGTGTAATACTTATACTTCACCACTCTCCCCTCTCATAGATTCTAGCTAAGGGTAGTCTGCGACGCCTACACAAGGCCCTCGGGGCCTCAGTAGTCCTTGCGCTCTGTCTACGAACAGGTCACTCTGTATATCTTTCGGTCAAATAAACAAACGTATCTTATATTCAAGTTAAAAAGAGTGTAATTTACTATACCGTCACATAATTTTGGCGATCCTGGCCACGATCCCTTTGATCGATACGACGTTCTTCGGGGATAATAAAGAATCTGTGCAGTTAATTCATTTAAGTGAAGTTTTGTGAATTGTGGAATTATAGTCCCATATTTGTGAAAACCTACGAGGTTTTTAAAGATAGCGCAAGTGAACTACCAGGGCATATAAAGATTATCATTAAACGATTAATCTTTAGCCAAAAGAGATCACGCTAATAGTACAAATTAAGTGAACGTACTAGTCACTCTTAAGAAAGGAGCGACGTCACTCTTCAAGGGAGACACCGCGGGAGGCAAAGAATTTCCCGATTTTCCGGCCAGCTGTCAGCCTACGGAGCTGCAGCATCCTGCCTGATCCTGCCAACGTCAGCCAGCCTACCATCGATTCTCAACTGCGCCAGCGTCTCTCAAACTCTTGTTGCGTAAGTTAGATGAAAATTGTAATTATTCGAAAATAGTAAGAAGCAATACGCGGCTTCTTCCTTCAACAAACGTTTACGTTTAGATTATAAAATCAAAAAAAAAAAAAATATTTTTTTTTAAATAATTTGCGTCGTCATCTGAACGAACAAGTTTAGAATTTTACGATAGGAACACTACCTCACACTGGCGTTCTCAGCTTATAGAAAAAACTTAGTAGAATACTCGACGGAAGAATCAGAAACAAGTGAAGGATTTGTAGCCAATCTTAATCCCGATTCTAATCCTTTCCTCACGGCTCGGGAAATGTCTAGCGAAGATTTAGGGTCCGGTTCGCAGGAAGTACCCACAATGATGGATGACCCCATGAAATTTATCATCGATAAATTGATTAGTATGGAAACTTCCCAAAAGCAAATTCAAGATGCATTACGAATTTTAAATAGTGAAAATGCTCAGCGCGCACGAGAAATAGAATATATTGCTAAACAGGGGAATTTGCTGTTAACGGAAGATGAGCGCTCTGGTCACAACACTAGAGAAAAAAATACCTCATGCGAAAATGGGTATTCATCAAAACCCGAAACTCCGTCCCTTCCTCCGCAAGCAAGTAATTCACAAAAAGATCCCCCTTGCGAAAATCTCGATGCCAAAAAATTAGAAAATTCATCTCTTCCCCCACTTGAAAATAATCGAACGGAACAGGGTGAAAATCACAGGCAAAACGCACCAGCAGTATCCCAACATCCTCAGGAAAGCGTGCGAATAAATCGTGTTCAACGTCGAGAGTCTAGTAGCAGCTCTCCATCCCCGACTCGGCAAAGAAATTTCGCGAATTCTCAAGCGTCTCGTTTACAGGCAACATCCATTCGCGCGACAACGTCCATTCCTGCGAAGGATATCATCAGAGCCGTCGAAGAATTGAGAGGACGTGATGATGTCGGTGTCGAGGACTTTATTAAGTCAGTTAAACGTGCGAAATTGAGATGTTCGCAACCGGATTTACTTTTGGATTTCATCATAGCCGAAAAAATTAAAGATCAAGCAAAACGCGCTATCCGCTTCAGCTCAATAGATGATTACGATCAGTTGTTCTCCGCTTTGAGACAAAATGTAGGTATAATAAGTTCAGTTGAGTTGAGTCGGTCAAAACTTGAATCCGTCAAGCAAACAGGCATGGAAACCGTTCAAAATTATAATATGCGGTTCCGACAACATTATAATGAACTCATTTACGCGGTCCAAAACGAACAATCGAACCCAACCTCGCGACGTTTAGCAATTCAAATAGAGGAGAAATCGGCAATAAAAAAATACATAATGAACTTGAAGGATGAAATCGGCGCACAAGTTCGTCCTCTGCGACCGAATACTTTGAACGAAGCACAGCAGGAAGCCCTAGAATCCGAGGTTTGGTATAGGGAAAAGCATCACAGTAGATACTCAAATGTTAGACCACCCGGTAACAAACCCCTGACAAAACCGACGTTTGCTCAACCTAGGTCAGCATTCCAACATGCCCCGTCCGCTTCAAAGTACCCAAGCATTGACAACCCTCCAAATCACTCTCTGCCTTTACAACAGAGACTTCAAATGTTTTGTAAAATCTGTAAAAGATCGGGACACAACGAATCCCAATGCTATAGCAAAGACCGAAATTTTCCGATAGGACACTCAACATCCCGCCCACCGAATCGTGTTCACAATTTACAGGTGGAGGGAGAACTCACAGAAAACGTTCTGGACTATCAAGAGGACCAACTGTCAACAGAGATAGAGTCTCCGCAATATCAGGAAGACTATTCTCAATTAGAGCAAACTTACATGGCACAAACAGAACGGGAAGACTTTTAGTGGACAGTGGATCCTCACTCAACCTAATCAAGGATGAGCTTGTTCATTCTAGGCATCCACGTGAAAAATCTAGCAAAGTGTTCTTTATGGGAAATGACCAACACCGAACAAATGAAATAACAAAATTAAAATTTCAGGGAAAAGAGCATGTGTTCGTCATTGTACCAAATGATTTTCCACTACCCGAAGATGGAATCATCGGGGTTCCATTCATGTATAGTTATAAATTTAGCCTTTCAAACACTCATCTACAATTGGACAATTTTAAACATGAATTGCACGATGACGGGATATTTGTACCAAAAAGCTCGATTAAAATAATTACCATGCAAGTAGAAAAGAAACAAGGGCATATGCTAATTACAGATCATCCACATATTCCAGACTCAATCTACAGAATTCAGAACCATGAATTACGAATTCCGATTTCTAATCAAACAGAACAAATGATAACGCTTTCAACCACGGAAATTCAACCCAAGTACATATATGTTCAACCCGAAAGCGAAGAGAGGGTACATTATATTACGACAAAGGAATTAGCCAAGAGATTAGAACTTCTTAGAGCAAACACAAGACTCTCGCATATTGAAGAAAAACACCGAGGAGGAATAAACAAAATTGTCCAAAGTTATCACGATATTTTTACCTTAGAAGGAGATCCTCTCCCATGCACAAATTTAGCAAAACACGAAATTATCTTAAAAGACCAGAGACCCATTAATATTCCTTCATATCGCCAACCAGAATGCCATAAAGCTGAAATTAATCGTCAAGTGAAAGAGATGCTGAACAAGCGAGTAATCTCTATGTCCAAATCACCTTTCAACTTACCATTGTGGGTCGTTCCGAAGAAAGCCGATGCTTCTGGAAAGAAAAAATGGCGCATTGTTATAGATTTCAGGAACCTAAACGAAAGAACTGACCTAGACGCATACCCGCTACCAATAATTGATGATATACTCGACCACTTAGGAAAGGCGAAGTTCTTTTCAGCATTTGATTTAAGCTCCGGATTCCATCAGATACCTATGGATCCAGAATCAAAAAAATATACAGGCTTCAGTACACAGCAAGGTCATTTCGAATTCGAGAGATTGCCATTCGGTCTTAAGAATTCGCCGGCAACCTTCCAGAGGATGATGGACACAGCTCTTAGAGGTTTGGTAGGAAACATATGCTTTGTTTACCTTGACGACATCGTCGTTTTCGGATCAAGCCTCAAGGAACACAATGAGAACCTCGTCATACTCTTCGAAAGGCTGCGACAAACGGGATTGAAGTTGCAGCCTGGTCACGTGATCACAGCAGAAGGGGTAAAACCGAATCCCAATAAGATTCAAGCGGTAAGGGACTTTAAAACACCCATAAATCCAAAACAGGTGAAATCGTTTCTGGGACTCGCCGGGTATTATCGAAAATTTATTAAGAACTTTTCCACGAGGGCTAAGCCACTCATTGACCTTACAAAAGAAAATCACCCTTTTCAATGGACATCAGCTTGCGAGAGAGCCTTCGGAGATCTAAAGAACTGCTTATGCTCATCGCCAGTGTTGAGATACCCTGATTACAAAAAGCAATTTGTTTTAACAACAGATGCTTCAAATGTAGGTCTCGGGGCCATCCTTTCTCAAGAAGGTCATCCCTGCTGTTACATTTCTAGGACACTCAATAAACCTGAAATGAATTACGACACAACACAAAAGGAACTGCTTGCTATAGTCTGGGCAGTCAAACGATTAAGGCAATACCTGTTAGGAAGAAAGTTCATAATCCAAACAGATCATCAGGCCCTGAAATGGCTCTTTATTATTAAAGATCCAGCGTCTAAACTACTCAGATGGAGACTTCGCCTTGAAGGTTACCAATATGTAGTCGAATATATAAAAGGGAAAGAAAATACAGCCGCCGATGCATTGTCGCGTATGTATCCAACACGTGAAGGAGACGGTGAAGAAGGAAATGCAATAGAAGTTCCGGACATGAGCACCGAATACGAACCTTCTGAAACGGACAGCGAAAATGCTGAAGTGGAACCCATGCAGCTTAGATCCGCTGAACCCAAGGACGAAAAAGAAGTAGTTGAAGAATATAGGGCATGGAAAAGAAATCGATTCCCTAATAAAGTTAAGACAAAACCTGTCGCTAACGGAAAAAACTGGATAAAAGTGAGCAAACAGAATCTGTTTTCCCTTTTACGAATCCAACTCCCTGATTATCAAGAAGAAGACTGGATTAAACTGCTTTATAAGAAAATCAAGGATTTCACAAACCGCAAGAACTGGAAAATCTTCAAATTTCACATGGAAGACCCTCTAATAATAAACACTGAAAAAGTGCGGTTGCACGACATGCTCAACTTTCTTCTTCATAAAAAATTCCCAGAACATGCATTCTTTGTATGTGATCGACCAAACAAAGAGTTAACGAGAGAAGACAAACAAAACCTTCTGTCTGAAGCACATGGAAACATCGGATCAGGTCACTTTGGAGAAAACAAAACCATAAAGCGACTCAGGGAAATTATCTCTTGGGATAATATGGAGAATGAAGTCATCGACTTTATTAAGAAATGTGACATCTGTCAAAGATAGAAATTGACACGTATTAGGCCGAAAATCGAAGCAGCAATTCCCGATGTGCCAGTGGCACCTAACGATAAAATTGCAATGGACATTTTTGGACCACTGCCTATAACACAATCTGGACACGAGTATATACTCTCTATCCAAGATGTATTAACAAAGTATCTCGTTCTAATACCGCTCAAAGAAACTAGCAGTGAGTCAATCATAACACAACTGATGGATCACTACATATACATATTTTCTTCTCCGAAACAGATTCTGACTGATCAAGGAGCAAACTTCGTATCAGAATTGGTCCAAAAATTTGAAAATCTATTTAGAATTAGACACATAAAAACTACAACCTTTCACCCTCAGGCGAATGGAGCATTAGAGAGAACCCATGCAACGGTGAAGGATTTGTTAAAAACCTTTATCGCCGATAATCAAACTGAATGGGACTTGAACCTCAACCTTACTTGTTTGGTTTATAATGTAGCAGTTCATGAAAGCACTGGGTTAACAGCTTTCGAGATGACCTTCGGAAGAATAGCAAACTTGCCTTCGATTCTTGCCACCACCAGTTCTTTAAACCATCAAAAACTCTTGGATATGTGGAAGAAGCGGTATGAAGCCTATCTAGCAAAAGGAAAAGAATCAATCCAGAGGACACAGGAGAGATTAAAGAAATTACAGGATTCGAATATTGTCATTTTTAATCCTATTTTCGGTGCCGGAGATCTTGTACTTGTCCATAACGAAACTAAAAGAAACAAGTTAGACTCAGAATGGTTGGGTCCAGCAACAGTAGTACGGCGTTCCAGCCAAACTAATTACGAAATTCTTTTTGAAAATAAATACCTCATAATTCATGCAAATCGTCTGAAACCATACTATCAATAAACTCATGTTTTCAGAATGCGGACTGCCTGGGTCATCCTTTCACTCATCTGCTCCATTTCCTGCCTCGTAGTGACTCCACTCCATAATGTCACTATTTTTGCGGAAGATTTAGGCGACGCTAGGTTATACCACGAAAATTGGCACTTATATGTATCGGTCGACGTAGACAATGTTAATAATAGGTTTAATAACCTGATGGGACACTATGAATCAACAATTAACATGTGTTTAAATTGCACTGAACAATTTGAGTTGAGTATCATCAGCGGTAGGATGAAGCGACTAGGTATTCAGCGTAGCCTTTTATATAAGCTGTTAGGTGGAACACATAATAGAAAAAGAGGATTGATTAATGCAATAGGTAGCATATCTAATACACTGTTCGGGACCTTGACAGAATCTGATTTGACGTATGTTGATCATGAATTAGACAAACTTTACTTAGAAAACAAACAGTTAGCTTCCAGTCTCCAAAACCAAACGCAGGTAATAAGAATGATTTTAAATTCTGGCTCTTATGATGGTGAATCACTTTTTGTACATAACCAAAAAAACTCCGCGCGGTTAAATCAAATGAGCACTCGAATAAATGATAACACAAAAAATTTGTTCATTTCAAATCAGATAATAGTCATGACTTTGCTTATAGATGAGTTAAACGAAGATATCACACTGTTAATAAATTCGATTAACGACAGTAAAAATGGCATAGTACATCCGCAAATTTTAACACCAACATTGCTCATAGAATCCCTTAAAAATTTTGAGGATAAATTTAACGTAAAGTATGCTTTGCCACTGAAAGAAGTAAATTATCAACATATTATCGACATATCTGAAATAAGCATTGGTTTGAATAACAGGAAATTGATGTACTCAGTTAACATACCACTATTTGAAATTGACGAATATAAAATCCAACATTTAATCCCGATACCGAAGCAACATGGCAATCAATTCCTTATACCCGTCCCGAAGGAACAGTTCATTTTTTTGAATAATCCAAAAACCATGTACGTCCCTACTAGTGAAAAAGAAATATTCAAGTGCAAGCTACTCGAAAAAATCAAAATCTGTCAACGTTCTCATCCAACTTACTTGTTAGCCGATACACACAGTTGCGAAAACCAAATTATCCGTAATAGCATTAAAACACTAGATTTATCAACATGTGAAATATCCGTTCTCAAAATCGATTACTTAGTTTTTATTAGCTTAGCAGAAAGTCAAGGATATATTATAGTTCCTGAAAAATCTATCGACTTGACAACTAACTGCGAAGGAATAATTAAAGATATTAAAATTAACGAGGCATCACTTCTATCGTCAGAGAGCAATTGTATTTTAACTACCGAAGGTGCCATAGTTAAGTTGAAAAAAAGTAAAGAACTGAACAAACACATCTATTATACAAAAAATATTTCTGTTCCGTATACCAGTAACGATCTAGATTTACTCAACGATAAACTACTACCAATCCAAAAACAGATTGATAATGAGCAATTACTGCAAGCAGGTAGAACATTAGATGATATTGATGATGTTTTAAATAGAGTCAGAAATGAACGGCGAACACGAACATGGACTGAAACCACCACAGAAATTCTTACGTACTTAGGTTATGTTGCGTTAGTAATAATAACCTTATTCTCCATGTATAAATGCGGATTCTGCGATCTGGTACAAAAATGTCTACCGAAAGTCTGTCTCAACCTATTTTGTACAACGAACAACATAAATAATAACGCAGCCCCAACGCCAACTATTGTTACCTACGTTCCGCAGGCTCCTCCTGTACATGAAATTGAAAATAGTGAGCCGTTAGTAGCACCTAAGGTCGTTAAATTGCGTTTTTCAGGAGCAAAACGAGTCTAACGAAGGGGGTGTAATACTTGTACTTCACCACTCTCCCCTCTCATAGATTCTAGCTAAGGGTAGTCTGCGACGCCTACACAAGGCCCTCGGGGCCTCAGTAGTCCTTGCGCCCTGTCTACGAACAGGTCACTCTGTATATCTTTCGGTCAAATAAACAAACGTATCTTATATTCAAGTTAAAAAGAGTGTAATTTACTAGACCGTCACATATGGTGGTTACGCGAAAATTAGCTCTCAGGTCGAAAAATCCTAATTGCGAAAACCAACGACAAAAGACGCAAACGATGCTGGAAAAGAAATCTCTAAAGAAGACACCAAAAGAGAAAGTCGAGGATCCTGCGGGGGAAGCGGCAGTGGAAGGAACGCAAGGAAAAGGCCAAGAGGGAGAGAGCGACCTGAGAGATAGTGGAAACTCTCCACTCACCCCAGATCCTTCGCTTTCCACTGCAATGGAAAAGAGAAATAGAGAAAAAGGAAGAAACGGCGAGAGAGAGGGAAGCAACGACGAAGGAGGAGAAAATTGCAACGAAGAGGACACGACGGTCATCAAGACAAAAATGTCGCGCGAGCAAGATTTGGAAACTCAAATAGCTCAGCTACAGGAGCAACCGAGGATATCTAGAGCTTCGACGCCAGCACCACGTGAAAGTGGGGTTCAGCTGAGAGATGTGGAAGGCACCATCAATAAATTTGATGGTGAGAATCCAGTTTTTACGTTAAATCAGTGGATCACTCACAATCGCCGAGTGAAAGGAAATGTACTCGTGGAGTGATTTGCAGGCACTGGTTTGCGCCAAAAAGTGTCGCACTGGATTGGCAAAATTATGGCTCCAGAATCAACAGACCATCACTAATTGAAATGCTTTTCAGGACGGTCTGAAGGAAGAGTTTGGCTCGGAGATGGACGGATGCGACCTACACGAAGCGATGCAAAAAAGAAGGAAGTTACCTGGCGAATCCTTCAAGGAATATTTGCTGCAAATGAGAAGTCTAGGAAGCCGTGGAAATTTGAGTCAGTGATCAGTAATTAAGTACGTGATTGCTGGTATCAACGACTCGGAAAGTAACAAAGCGATGTTTGACGGCAAATGGACAATAGAGGAGTTTAAAAAATCGCTGGAGGATTATCAGTTCATTGAGGAAAAGATTTCGAAGAACGAGAAATAGATTCAACGCGAGGGAGACGGATCAACGAGGGATTCAGAAAAAAGAAAGGATGAGATGACGACGAGGAATTCTTCGAAAAGGTGTTTCAATTGTGGCAGCCGAGTTCACGAATCAAAGGACTGTAAATACTGCGAAAAAGGTGCAAAATGCTTTAATTGCAACAATTTCGGTCATTTATCTGCACAGTGTGATCAACCAAAGCGAGTTCTTTCATCTTGATCCTCAGCACACGTGAAAATGATCCGAAAAGAAGGTAAAAACGACGAAGAAACGATGAAGGTATTGCTGGTCCAGGGAAGAAGAGCACTGTAGGGTGTATAAGGACGTGAAAGTGAATGCTAAGGTCCTTTCCTGTCAGCTGGACATCGGCAGTGATGTTCGCTTGATGAGTTACGACATTTACAAGAAGATAGGGTCACCAGTAATGGATCGAGGGCCTAAAACGCTATGTTGGGTGTCCGAAAAGGATAAAATGACAACAACTGGTAGTGTAATCCTAGAAGCAGAACTCGACGACGAGGTATACGAATTGAGGTTTCATGTGGTGAGAAGAAAAGATTTTAATAATAAAATTGGTAATGATATGCTGAAGAAAGCTGCGATAACTATCGAGGGTTCTATTGCACATT
>CAKNYM010052153.1:69470-94317 GCA_932195095.1 Andricus curvator | reverse complement strand
TGTTAACAAAACCTTTAAATAATATAAAGTTATCAGTTTTTCGAAAAGAGTGTGGTTTAATTTAAAGGACATTAAGAGTGCATCGTATTTTTTTAAGGACATTAAGGGTTCATCGTTGAGGAAGGGTGTTGGAAGTGCAACGGTGAATACTCTTGTATTAGAATAAGAATATAGTTTTCTCTAAATAAGAAATGTTAAAGACACTTAGGTACGAAAGCACGCAAAGGGTCTTGAGGGAGCTTTGTCAAGCAGGTCAAAAATTCAGTCAGTCTAAGTGCGACCACTGACGCGTAAGGTTCAGCTTACTTAAAGCAAATCATTTATGAACTATCTTTAACTTTCATGTATCATTATTACTTGAATATATATATATATCATTTATCACAGTTATAGTGTTTCATTTATCTGTGTGTTCAAATCCCTTTTTCACATACGTCTTTCGACTTATTTAGTGCTTAATTTAATATTCTGTAAACTGCAAACTGCTAACAGACTTCTTATATATTTCGACTATAATTTCGTATTTTTGTATTTTTTGTATTTTTTGTATTTGTGAATTATTTACTGTAATGTAAATTATTTTCTTCTTAAAGTATAAAATTTTTAACATGAATATATCACTACGATGAGTTTTTGTGTATAGTTCACATTCGAAAGTCATAGTAAATTGTTTGTTGAATACCATAAAAATTTGTATTTTTGTGTATAACATTCATTCCTTTGGTTTAAAATGTAACTAAGTTATTGAAAACTAATTTATTTTCTCAAAAATTCATCTTCTTCGGTTCACAAAATTTATCCTATTTGGATTGAAAATAAACATTTTTGTTAAAACTTCAACTGTTTTCTAGAATATTTTTATCGATTGGAAATTCGTTTCCTTTTTGGTTGAAAATTAGTTTATTGAAATGCGTTTTTAGTAGAAAATTCATGTACTTTCTTAGAAATTCTTAGTGTTGCTGCGAAAATTTATTACTTTGGTTGAAAATGTTAGTATGTGATTGAAAAGTAGTCTTCATTTTTTCACAAAAATTAATCTATTTTTATTAAAAATAAAATTTTTTGTTGAAAATTCAAGTGTTTTGTAGAACATTCGTTTTTAAATATATTTTTTGCTCTAAATTGAAGTATCTAATACAAAATGAAACTATTTGAGCTAAATTTGAAGCACTTTGTTGTTAATTACTTTATTTTGTGTAAAATTGAAGTACTTTTTGGAAAATTAGTTTCCTTTTTGGTTGAGAATTAATTTATTTAAATAAAGTTTTCAAATTTTAACTAGGTCATTGGAAATTTCTATTTTTTATTGGAAATTTGTCACCTTTCAAAGACAAAAATTAATTAATTTGTAATAAAAATGAACTTTTTTATTGAAGTTGGTTAATATTTGCGATTTCTATTCCTCCCAGGACGATATCTGAATTTTCGACCTCGATTTTTGCCAAAAAATACAACTTTGCCAACATATTAAAATCGCATGCATCTGAACTACTGGGCCGATCTGAAAACTTTTGAAAAGAAAGTTGTAGAGGATTCAGTTGCCTTCAATTTGAGTGATCGTTGAGGGTAATCGGTCAATTAGAACTCGAGATTGGTCAGAACAACTCTGAAAATCGAAAAAGTATCTAAGACAAAATGAAAGCATTTGAGCTAAATTTGAAGTATTTTGTTGTAAATTACTTTATTTTATGTAAAATTGAACTACTTTCTGGAAAATTAGTTTCCTTTTTGGTTGAGAATTAATTTATTCAAATAAAGATTTTAAAATTTAACTAGGTCATTGAAAATTTATATTTTTTATTGGAAATTTGTCTCCTTTCAAAGACAAAAATTAATCAATTTGTAATAAAAATGAACTTTTTCATTGAAGATTCAACTGTCTTATAGAAAATTCGTATTTTTTTCATTTAAGAATGAACTAACTCATACAAAAAGGAAGTATTTGTTCGAAACTTGAAGTACTTTGTTGAAAATAACTTTATTTTGTTTAAAATTCAACTACTTCTTTGAAAATTCCTTTCCTTATACATTTTACTTCTATTATTCATTAAAATTGATTATTATAAAATATAGGCTACATTTTGATTAAAATACGTTTAATTTTTCTGTCATTTAAAAGCTATACTTTCAACTGTAATTCAAATAGGTTGCTTAAAATTATTTATTATTTTTGTTTCATATTTGGAATAAAAATCACATATTATATTAAATTACAAGTAGGGAAGACCCTTAAAGTGAAAATATAAAGTGAACAATCGCAATACTTAAAAACATAAAAGCAATTACAAAATTATTCTCAATTACTTATTGATAAATGATTCTACAGTTTTACTCAATAAAAATTTAGTTTATTTTCGTTTTGGCAGTCACAGAGTCCAAAAATCATAAAATTTTGTCGGTGTCTGTGAGTCTGTATGTATGTATTTCTGTATGTCTGTATGTATGGTTACCTGAATGTTGTAGCCACACTAACTTTCGAAGGATTTGTCCAATCGAGTCAGCCTTTGATAAACTTGTTAAGGGTCCCAAAAACGATGGTCAAGTTCGTTAACCAGATATTTTCAACCAAAATAAAAAAATTTAGAGCATTTTCAAAACTTGACATTTTTTTTTCTAGTTTCTGAAATTTGTGTGAAAATTTCTTACAGATGGGTAGAAGATTTACAAATTAACTCAATGAAATTTCTAATTTTGATTAAAATTAGAAAAGTTATATACTTTTTAAATTTTTGAAAAAATTTCAAAAAATAGAACAAATTATTTTTCTGATCGATTGAGAAATTTCATTTGAAATATTTACTAGATATAAAATATGTTCCGAAAATATCCCAGTTAAATTTTTCGATTAGACCAAAATTTTTCCATTAAACCCAAATTGAACAAATTCTAGATTACACTACTTTACAGCCATTTTGTTCGCCATATGTCACTATGATTGTCACATGTATTTTGGCCCATTCAACACGAAAATCACACTTGAAATTTTGGTATGGAAGCATTTTCGAGATACCAATGTTCAATTTTTTTTTCTTCAATTTTCAGAGTTCTTCCTACGCTTTCGAGTATATCTCGAGTTCTAATTGACCGATTTTCTTAAACTAGCACTCAAATGGAAGGAAACTAAATCCTCTACAACTTTCTATGCTCAAGTTTTTAGATCAGCCCAGTAGTTCAAATGCTAGCGATTTTAATAAGTTGGCTAATATCTGCAATTTCAATTCTTCCCAGGACGATATGTGAATTTTCGACCTCGATTTTTGCCAAAAAATACAACTTTGCCAACTTATCAAAATCGCTAGCATCTGAACTACTGGGCCGATCTGAAAACTTTTGCATAGAAAGTTGTAGAGGAACCAGTTGCCTTCATTTTGAGTGATCGTTGAGGGTAATCGGTCAATTAGAACTCGAGATCGGTCGGAACAACTCTGAAAATCGAAAAAAGAATTGAACATTGATATCTCGAAAACGCTTCCATAAAAAAATTTGTATGTGTGATTTTTGTGTTTAGTGGGCCAAACTACATTAAAAAATCATATTAAGATATGGTGGACAGAAAACAATTTTAATTTTGTAAACTAGTGTTATTTAATCATAGCGGAGTTGTCTTAGAACTGAAGTTTGAACAAACGGAATCAAAGCCTACGATGTTAAAAATGTTTGGAATTCTCCAACACTTCTGCAATACAAGCGTAAGGTAAAATTGCAAACACGGTATTGGAATGACGACATTGAAACACATGTATTGTAGTATACCATTAAGCCATTTCCCTTTCAGGGTAGGCGTGACACTACCCGATTCGGGTAGTGTTTCTAGGTGGATAGTTTTCTTGTAGTTATAAATAACTACAAGTTTGGGCTCACCACACCCATAATATGCCAACAGCACACAGTATTCTCGAATGGTCACCCATCCAAGTACTAACCGCGCCCAACGCTGCTTAACTTCAGTGATCTGACGAGAACTGGTTTTTTCAGCGTGGCATGGCCGTTGGCCATGTAAGTGCTGTAAATCGTGAAGCACCGTCGAGCATTCCAATACATGTATTGTAGCATTTATAAATCGAAAATTGTGCACAAGGAATTCACGGAATTCATTAAAATAAAGGAATTCACGAAATTTACGGAATTCATGGGATTCGCGGAATTAATGGAATTCACGGAATTCAAGGAATTCACAAAATTTATGGAATTCGCCGAATTCACTAAATTTATGGAACTCACAGAATTCATTTAATTTAATAAATTCTCGGGATTGACTGTATTCACGCGAATTCCACGAATTCGCGGAATTAACTGAAGTCAAGGAATTCGCAGAATTAACTGAATTCAAGGAATTTACGGAATTCACGAAATATATGGAATTCAAGGAATTGATGGAATTTATGGAATTCAAGGAATTCACGGAATTGATGGAATTTGGGGAAATCACGGAATTTATGGAATTCAAGGTGTGCAAGAAGTTCGTGCCATCCAAGTAATTCACGGAATTTAAGGAACTCACTGAATTAACGAAATTAATGGAATTCACTGAATTCATGAAATTCACTGAATTTACGGAATTCTCGGTATTCACGTTCCATGAATTTCTTGAATTCCATGAATTCATTGAACTCCATTAATTCTTTGAATTCTCTGAATTCATTAAATTTGGTAAATTCCTTGAATTCTGTGAATTCAATGAATACCATGAATCGGACGAATCTTTTGAATTTCATGAATTCCGTGAATTCATCAAAATCCATGAATTTCTTGAATTCCACGCATTCATTGAATACCACGAATTCCTTGAATTTCGTGAATACTTTGAATTTGTGAATTCCTTGAATTTCGTGAGTTTCTTGAATTCCGTAAATTCCTTAAATGTCGTGAACTTCATGAATTCCATGAATTCCTTGAATTTCATGAATTCCTTGAATTCTATGAATTCCGTGATTTCCTTCAATTCCTTAAAATCCTTGAATTTTTTGAATTCCTTAGATTGCGTGAATTCCATCAATTCCTTGAATTCCATGAATTCCGTGAATTCCATTAATTTCGTGAATTCTATTAATTCTGCCAATTCCGTGATTTTATTTAATTATGTGAAATCTTCGAATTCCTTGAATACTATGAATTTCATGAATTCCATAAATTCCGTAAAATACTTGAATTTCACGAATTCTGTGAATTTGGTGAATTCCATGAATTCCTTGAATTCCATGAATTCCGTGATTTCCTTTAATTCCTTGAAATCCTTGAATTCCATGAATTCCGTGATTTCCTTCAATTCCTTGAAATCCTTTAATTCCGTGAATTCCATGAATTCCTTGAATTTCGTGAATGCTTTATATTTCGCGAATTCCGTAAATTCTTTAAATTCCATCAATTCCTTGAATTCCACCAATTCCTTGAATTCCATCAATTCCGTGAATTCCATCATTTCCGTGAATTCTATTAATTCCGTGAATTCTATGAATTCCGCCAATTTCGTGATTTCCTTTTATTATACCATTAAGCCATTTCCCTTTCGGGGTAGGCGTGACTTGCTCGGTTGGAAAATAGTAGTGTGTACATGGGTATATAGGTATGGAGTAGGTAGGTATATAGGTATGAGGTAGATAGGTATATAAGTGTTAGGTATAGATATTTTAGATTGATCTGGAATTCTCGTGTTATTTATTTAAATTACACGTTTATTCCGCAACACTGCTCCGACCCAGGTTGCTGATCAATCTCTCTAGCGATCACCCCAAGTGAAGAGCCTCACAAAATTGTTATGTATGGTTCCCCACTTGGGCCCATTAGTATCCAAGGTCTTTGTTTCAGGCGTCATTCATTCTACTGTCACTCTGTTTACAAACTATTTGTCGCCACACTTTTCTGTCCTGGCATACTACTCTAGCTTCCTTCAAGTCCATACATTTTTTCATGCAAGCTCTTGTGTTTCTATGGCTTCTTATGTCTCTACGGATTAATGTCTCATTTACAGATTCTAACCATTCTTTCGGTGGTCTACCTCTGGGCATTCTGCCATTTACTTTACCTTTATACACTTGTTTGGTCAGTCGTTCATCTTTCATTCTTTCAAGATGTCCGAACCATCTTAACTGATTTGTTTCCCATATGTCAACTAGTGTCTCTCCTGTACCACATTCTTTGAGGATTGTCTCGTTTCGGACTTTGTCCATCAGTGTTTTCCCGCATATTATGCGCAGAGGTTTCATGCCGATCGCGTTAATTTTACTCCTGTCCTTTTCTTGACAGGTCCATGTCTCGCTACCGTATAGTACAGTCGGTACGAATACAGAATTATGTATGGCTATTTTAGCTTTTTTTGATATGTTTTTATTTGTTAGGATGGACCCTGCTCTACCGATAACCTGCTTACCCTTATTTATGCGCCTATCTAACTCCCCATCTATTTTTCCGTCGCTAGTGAATAGACTACCTAGATATACGTACTTGTCAACTTGTTCTAATCTCTCATCATTTAGGACAATGTTGCATATTGTTTTCTCACTTTTTCCCTCAAACACCATTATTTTTGTTTTATTTACGTTAATTTTGAGGTCCATGTTCTTCATGCTTGTATTAAGTTTATTCAACATTCTTTGCAAGTCCTCGATTGATTCTGCCATAACAATCTTGTCATCTGCGAAAGCTAACCCACGTACCTTGATTGTTTCGAGACCTACACCTTCTTCATCGAAGAGGGCAGTTCTTAGACACTTATCCATGAATATGATAAATAGCCACGAGGACATAACGCATCCTTGTTTTACGCCTTGCATGATATCGAACCAGTCACTCAGTTTCCCATTTACCCTTACACTCGCTTTACTACCTGTATATATTGTTTTTATTGCTTGTAGGAGCCCTCCATTCACTCCGTACTCTTTAAGGACTTCCCAAAGTTTATTTCTATTTACTTTGTCAAATGCTTTTTCTAGGTCAATAAATGCACAGAAAACTTTCTTTCCTACTCTCAAGGTTTTTTCTGTGATCTGTCTTCAACTAAATATCTGATCTGTGCATGATCTTCCTGGCATAAATCCACTTTGAACTTCCCATATCTTTTCTTCTGTAATTTTCATTACTCTGCGAATGAGTATTTTCGAGTATATTTTACTTACGGTACTTAGTAAACTGATACCCCTATAATTACTGCAATTGCTTTTATCTCCCTTTCTTTTGTATATTGGTACGATAATCGCTTTTCTCCAATCGCCTGGGACTTCTCCCATCTCGATACGTAAATTTATCAATTCGCACAACCTGTGAGGTATGTATTCGCCACCGTATTTAAGCATTTCAGCGCTAATACTGTCTACGCCAGCAGCCTTACCGTTTTTTAAGTTCTTAATTATATCTCTAACCTCAGTGACACAGACTTTTTCAATTGGGTTTTCTAATGCATCATGTTCTATGTCGCAATTCTGTTGTCCTATATCTTCACCTCCTAATAATTCTTTAAAAGAGTCTTTTTGTCCGACCCCCCTTGAAAGCGCGCCATTGCATGCACGTGAGGCAGGCGTAATGTGGCCGGTTACAGCCCAGTGAGGTTCGCACACGCGCACTCCGCCGCCGGGCCAACATGAAACTTTACGCCCGCCACCTAACACTTTACGCCCGCTATATAACACTTTACGACCGCTACATAAAACTTCACGCCCGCTTCACATACACTGCACCACACAAGTGAGAATATACAGGAAATTATCTTTATCTTTTAAAAAATTGTATTGCTGCACCCCACAGTCTCCCTTCGGCAAAGTACGCTATTTCTTTCTTTTACTCATAATCTAAAATTGTCATGTACACCAAGCTTGTTTTCAAGAAGGGTAGGACAAAAAGTATGGTGTGTATCAAGGGCGTACGGCTATTTTGCCTCGTGCGACTGCCGACCTCGCTTCGCTCGGGCGGCAAGTTCACACTCGTCAAAATAGCCTTCTTTACGCCCTCGGTACACAATATACTATTTAAAGCGTCTACTATCCCGTCTATATCATATAGCATTTCACCTTTGCTGTTTCTCATGCTGGTAAACTCTGTACTTTTACTTTCCTTCAACTGTTTATATAATAGTTTCATAATTCCTTAATCCCATGAAATCTTTGAATTCCTTGAATACTATGAATTTCATGAATTCCGTGAAATCCTTTAATTCCGTCAGTTCTGTGAATTCCGTGAATTCGATGAATTCCTTGAATCCCATGAATTCCATGAATTTCGTGAATTCCATGAGTTCTGTTAATTCCATGAATTCTGTTAATTCAATGAATTTCCTGCATTCCATGAATTCCGTAAATTCCGTGAATTTTGTGAAATTCTGATATTTCGTGAATTTCTTGAATTCCATAAATTTCGAGAATTCGATTAATTACGTGAATTACATGAATGTCCTGAGAAATGATTTACGTTTTTTCTTCTTCAATTTTTCGGTTCAACAGGTGTCGAGATATCCAGCCGCCAATATGATACAGAAGTGTTACTGGCTACTGGAAATGTATTGTAAAATTCCAATATATGTGAGGTAACATTGCAGTACCAGCATTTGGGAACTACAACATTTTTTATTGTAGCGTTATCTTACGTTTCGGAAATAAACTTCCAATACATTTGTTGGAAGTTTCGAGCGGAAATTTTTAACAGTGTACGGCTTAATGTCTCTATTTAATAAATTTAAAAAATGCGTTTTTTTATAACCATTATATTGAAAAACATACCTACTTCTTATATGCTGTTCAATTTTGTCTAAATCGTTTCATTTCTCAAAGAGAACTGACTCTATAAACTAATTATCGAGCACGAAGCGCGAGTGTCGCAATAAGAATGTATTCGTCAAAGCCGCAGGTGTTTTGAGAACCTTCTTTAAAAACAATTTCAGTTCCAAGTTATGACTGTAGTTCTTCAAGGGTTTGAATCAAAGTTTCTGATTTGAGTTATAATATTTATGATATTTGAAAAAATGTAGTTAAAATGTACGCATAAAGTGTACGAAAACGAGCGCGAAGCGCGAGAGCATACCTGCGCGCCAATACTTTGAATGAAAATTGATTTGTTTTGGTGGAGAATTCAACTATTTGGTTTAAAATTAGTATTTTCGATTGAATTTAACTGCTTTTTATTCACAATAATTTGAAATTATTTTTGTTTGAAATATCAACTATTACTTTTTTTATTTAGAATTCATCTTCTTTGGTCCAATAAAATTCAACTGCTTGGTTCAAAGTTGAACTACTTTGTGGAAAATAAATTTTTGTGTGTAGAAGATTCATAATTTTAGTTGCAAATCCAACCATTTGGTTGTAAATGAACTTTTTTGCTGAAAATTCAAACATTTGTTTTAAAATTTAACTTTCCGGTGAAAAATTCCTCTTTTTGGCTTGGAAATTTGACAGTTTATTGGTAGGAAATTCATCTAATTTGTTGAAATTGGTCTTTTCTGATCAAAAATTATTCTCCTCGGTTCAAATGCATCTTTTTGTTTGAGAATTCATCTGCTTGGATGAATGCTGCACTCTTTTGGTAAAAATTCATTTTTTTGTGGTCAAAGATTTATCATTTTAATTAAACATTCATCTCTTTGTTTGAAAATTGAACTATTTGGTTGAAAATTTGTCTTTATGGGTTTACATTTAAATATTTGGGTAGGAATGTCATCTTTTTTGGTTAAAAATTTAACTGGTTAAAAATGAATCTGTTTTGGTTATGGTTCTAGCTATTTTGTTTGAAATATGAACTACTACATTTTTCTTGGATAAAAAGTTTTTTGTCGATCACAGGGGGTAAATCAAGAGTATCAAGAGTTCACACAGAATTAAAATTTTTAATTGAAAACAAAATTTTTTGTCAACCAGTCCTAATTTAAATTAACGTTTGCACGTCGTCTGTTAGGTGAGGGCGATAACTGATATCGACGATAACGACAAAGATACCGATGTAGCTGTTATCGTCCTCACCTCGCAGACGACGTGCGAACAATAATTTAAATTTCGACCAGTTGACAAAAATTTTTTTTTGTCAATTTGAAATTTCGATTTTATGTGAACTCTTGATTGAATGATTATTCAAATTTTCCCCCTGTTATCTACAAAAAACTTTGTATTCAATTAAAATATGGAGGGTGATACTTGATTCCTTAAAAATATTACATTTTTTGTTGAAAATTATTTCTTTTTTTGGTTGAAAGTAAAACTACTTTGCAAAAACTTAATTTTTGGCTGAAGATTCGTAACTTTAGTCAAAAATTCATATTTTTGAATAAAAATTCAAATATTTGTTTGAAAATGCGTTTTTTTGTTTGTCTGAGAATTAACTTCTTCAACTGTGAATGTAACTATTACATATTCTTTTGAATTGATACTCCTAATTGAAAATTTATCTCTTCTAGTTGAAAATTAAATTATATGGTTAAAAAAACGTGTATTCTGTTAAAAATGCATCCTTTTTTGTAGAGAATTCATCGCCTTGGTTTGAAATTCATACGTTTTGGTTAAAAAGGCTATGGTTGAAAATTGATTTGTTTTGATTGATGATTCAACTATTTTGTTGAAAATAAGTATTTTTGGTTAAATTGAACTGCTTTGTATTTAAGTTTAAATTATTTTTTCTTGAAATATCGAGTATTAAATTTTCTGTTTAGAATTCATCTTTTTTGGTTGACTAAAACTCAACTACTTGGTTGAAATAATCCAACTATTTGCATGTAAATTAACCTATTTGTTGAAATTTCTCTTTTTGGCATGAAAATTCGACAGTTTGGTAGAAAATTCATGTATTTTGTTTAAAATTGAACTATTTTGGAAGGTAATTATTATATTTATAGGAAAGTTAATCTTTTTGTATGAAAAACGAACTATTTAATTCAAAAATGATAGTTTTTGGTTAAACATTCCATTTCTTGTTTGAAAGTTGAACTATTTTGTTAAAAATTAATTTTATTTGTAAGGTCATCATTTTTGGTGGAAAATTCAACTGTTTCAATAAGAATACGTCCTTTTGGATTGAGAATTCATTTGTTATGGTGAAAAAGTAAACTTTATTGCTGAAAATTTAACTTTCTTCTAAAAAATTCATCCTTGTGGCTTCACTGTCAGAAAAAATAGTTGCTGATTTCATGTACAATACAGAAATATGACTTTACACACACGTACATGGAAATTAATATAAATGTGTATATTGAATGTAATATAAATTTTATTATTATTGTAATATAAAATGCATTTTAAGTCCAATACAAATTCATTAATATTAATAAACTTACTGCAAAAAAAATTTGAAACCTAGTAAATGCATGTACTTGAAACCTATTTTTCAGCATCAAGAAAATATTCTTTTACACTAGAAATTTTTATTTGAACCAGGCACATACTTTTATTGATCTAAAAAATAAATTCTTTGGCTGTATTTTCATGATTAAAATAAATATTTCGTACATTATATATAAGAAATCTTCGGATCGAATTAAAACTTCTCCTTGTGGATTGTTTTTAGAAAATTGCTATTTTTGAAAGGAAATCGTCTAGACTTTTCATTTGTTAATAAATAATGATCCAGACTAAACAGTGTCATAATGTTCCTTAAAACTATTGCGAAACCTATACCTACTATTATTAGAATTTATTATTCTTCACAAACTCTCTTGATCAATTTTTTATAACATTTGTTATAAATAAAAACCCCGAATGTCTATAATTTTTTTTTTAAATTTTCAAATTAATCTTTCAAACAAGATAAAAATTTTTGCTTTTGTGACATTTTCCCGTACGAAAAGTCATTATTTATTCACAGCCTTTTATGCAATACACTTTTTTATAGATCCATGATACCTTGTATAATTGAAATTTTTTATGGAAAACGAGAAAAATATAAAATTGTAAGAAATTTTGCAAATCCCAAACAGAATTCTGTTGGAACGTAGCGCATGAAGTCAAGCTAGGTCAAGTTTACAAGTTATCAGTATGGCCTACTTATTGTTTCACTCAAGTTAAGAATGTCACGCTATCGTGCTTTTTGGAAAACTTATATATTTTTCACGTTTTTCATGTTTCTAACTTTTCAAAATTATAATATATAGTCCTGAATAATTTTTTTTTACCAAGCAAATAGTCTCCCACTATTGAATCACTAATTAAATTAGTACAATTTCACTTGTCATTAGTTAGGTTTTAACAATTTTGATTCAGATTGGTAATAAAGCATCTTTAGCGTAAGAAAAAAGCTATAAAATAAAAATAAACTTCTTTAGACACTCAAGTTAATCCTCATTCAAGGCAAATCATGTCCAGAAAATTTGCTGAATAATTGCCGTTTTCTATGGAAAATTAGAAAAATGTACAACTGAAACAGATTTTGAAAATTGAAAACAGATTTGTTTTAAAAAGTAGTGCATGAAGATCCTGAATGTTTATAATTAATTTGGAGCCCATTCATCCCTTGTTACTTTAAAATTCAGAAAGTTTTCATTTTTCCTAACATTGTACAAGCAATCAGAAAGCAATGTTTATGAATTGGAGACCGACTGAATTTTATTTATATGCATCAAGCAATTAGTTTCTTTCCACTACTGAACTGGCAAATATCTCAATTAATCCAATTATTGATTTTCTGCTAACCTTTTGTGGCTCACTTTTCATTAATCGAATCTGTAAAATTTCACTAATAAGTATTTAAATTTTACCAATTTTGATTTTGAGATACCTACAAGTATCTTTTGCATAGAGAAAAAACCTATAAAATTAAGATGACCTTCGGGCGCTCAATTTCATACTTATTCGAGTTGATGCTTATTCAAGGCAAATAATTTTGACAAAGTTTGCTGAATAATTGCAATTGTCTGTGGGAAATAAGAAAAATATGCAACCAGAAAAAATGTTGAAAATCGAAAAAAGAACTCTGTTGAGAAGTAGAGCATGAGGATCCTGATTACGGACAATTAATTAATATATTGATCCATATTTATAAATTATATTTTCCACATTTCAAACAATTCTTCGCTTTCTTAATCTTTTCTAAGCAAACAGAAGACTCTATTTTGAAAATGGAAGCAGACTAGGTCACGGTAACAATTTCTCAATATGGCCTAAATATTATTTCAATGGAATTAAAATTCTTACACCATCTCATCTTTTTGTTCAACTTTTTTATTTTTAAGTTTTTCATGTTTATAACTATTTTAAAATTATTATTTATAGTACTAAATAATTTAATTTTTGTCAAGTAATTAGTTTTTTCACTATTGAATAAAAAAATATCACGACTACGCTAGTCGAATCTAAAAAATCATATTAGTAATAGCTTAAATTCTTTATTATAATTTTTACCAGTTACAGTTCAGAGAGCAAAAATGCTTAAAAAATAAAATATACTTCTTTAAGTGGTTATATGTACTTATTAACCTTTTCTTATCATTATTATTTGCGCGAGCATGATAACTCCGGAATCGATTCTCTGAAATGAAAAAACCAACAACGCTTTATTAGTATATTCCTGTACGGAGTTTGTGAACGCAAGAATTTCCATTTGAAAATAAATTTCTATTTTTTGCGCCAAAGAAACGAATTTTTGGAAACTCGAAAGTGGAAATTTTGGAAAATTCATCGCTATTTTTCTTTAAATCGAAAATTTCAAAACCCTTCGTTTACGAACTGCGTGTAGGAATATGCTAATAAAATCTTGTTGCTTTTATGATTTCAGATAACCCGTTCTGGAGTTATCATGCTCGCCGCAAATAATAATAAGAAAACGTGTTTTATGCCAGTAGCCATGTTTTCCCCAGTTTCAAGATTTTTAAGTAAATAGTATCCACGAAAACATAGTCATCGATCCCATGTAATCCGTTTCAAGAACATTATATTAACAAAGTAATAGTATATTTTGTACTCAGAAGGAAGAGTATCAATATGTCAGTCACCGATTTCCATGAAACTTCGCTATATCTTAAAGTTTAAAAAAACACGAGACAGGTATATTTTCTTTTCTGCTGAAAAACATTTTCAAGGTGTAAAAATCACCCCTAAAGTTCAACCCCAAGAACATTTTTTTTAAATATCTCTGTTTCTATGCAATTTTTTTTCTTCGAAACAAATTGCAGACTGTTTATTATCGAACGCCGATGTTATGTATAGTATTTCGACCTCCAGAAGTTGCACCCCTTATTTTTTATAAGGGTAAAAATAATTTTGTTCAAAATTTTTGCTCTGAAAAAATGGTAACAATGATAAAATATTTACAAAAACAATTTTATTCTGAATAAAATCAAATACTAGAGTTTTCGCGTGTCAAGGTTTTTCACAAGAGTACATTTCAGGAAATTTTAACTATCTCTTATTAGTATTCTTTACTTTTCTTTGAGAAATTTGTTGTACATAAAACTAAGGTTAGTGTATTTACATGTGTTAACTAAAAATGATTTTAATATTTTAGTAAGAACACAAATATAGCGGTTATCGCATTTTGGAAGTTAAACTACCCCCACATAGAGTGTTCATATGTACCAACGATGAGAGTGTCAGCAATCGATGTCAATAAAACTTTACTGCATTGTAGAGTACAAAAAATTAAAAGATATGTATATTTTTTCATCTGCGGAAAAGCATTTCAAAGGGGATAAGTACCCTCGAAATTCACCCTACAAAAGCTTTTCCAGAATTCCTCTTTCATTATGCAAATTTTTTTAAACCCCTGTTGGCGATAGTTCATTATCGAACCACGATATTAAATATAACATTCTAAACTCCGGGGGTTACGCACAAACTTCAGAATCTTATTTCCTTCAAAATAAAATTATAGGTGTTAACGTGCACAAAATCTTATAATAATAAAAAGTGTTCAATAGAAAAATGTCCTGCGATCTATGCACGTAAGTGTTGAACTATCCGTATGGGTATGGGCTTCAATAAACATGAGTCAATTTATTATTAAAAAGAAACACAAACATTTATTGAACCAGAACATAAACCAATGATTTTACAATTGTCGCACTTGAGCAGAGTTCTGTGAACCGATCAAAATATAAAATGTCCAAGTCCGCGGTCGGAACTCTGTCGCGTCGAAGTGTTAAAAATGTACTAATCTGTTGGCTCGCGAACGGAGCGCTCCAACCTTCCTAGGACCATTTTCCAATGTTGCCGTAGTGAAAATATAAATCCAAAAACTACCACTCAGTTTGGCAACGTTGGAAAATGACCTGTTTATACCTTCAGCCGCTTAAACCTTAAACCTAGACTTAGAGAGAGTTGCAATTAGGATGTTCGGCGTCTAAAACGTGACCATTGCAAGGGTTTATGAATGCAATAGACCCATTGGAAGTGCTGGTTTTCCCCGTTACCGTAAATCTTTGACAGTAGAGAGGTCCAAGGAAATTCAACATCTGCTTAACATCTGCTTGCAAGACTCTCTAAATACTACGACTAAATTCCTCATAAAGTTCAGAATCTGGACAATAGGTATGCAATGAATTTTATAAGTTTTGCAGAGAAAAATTGAAAAAAAAAAACATTTTTACCCCGATAATAAATGGGATGTAACCCCTGGAGTTTGTAACAGTCATTAGACAATGACTGTTGCTATATATGGGTACATTCAGTATCGGGCTAGTTTGAACCCCAAAATGCGATAACCGCTATATTTGTGCTTGCATTAAAATATACGCACAATTTATTGTTAACACATCTAAATACACTTCCTATAGTTTTATCTACAAATAATTTTGCAAAGAAAAGTGAAAAGTACTAATAAGGGATAGTTTTCCCTCCTGAAATGTACTTTTGTGAAAAATCCTGAAACACATTAACCTTAGGATTTGTTTTTCTTTATGATAAAATTATTTTCGTAAATCTTTGATAATTTCTACCTGTACTCGTATTTTTCTATCCACTACCACATAGCGAAGTTTCATTGAAATCGGTTACTGAACATCGATAACCTTCCTTGTTAGTGAAACAGTCTTTTTATCCGAGCTTGAGTTTGCAATAACGAGGCATAGCCAACGACTACTCTACTTTAAAAGAGAGGAAAAATCATTAATTTTTGAGAAGAGCTAGATACTTTTAACGTTTTATTTATATGGCCACAACGGAAAAGGATATTTTAAAAGACAATTCATCAGTTAATGAACAAAGTTATATAAATTAAGTTTCACAATGCAGTATTATATTAACATTCAAGAAAAATTTGTATTTTCAAAAAAAAAAATCATCAATTGTTCAGGAAAGCTAACAAGCTTAAACAATTTGAACAAACTTTAATGTCTTCTCGATGGAAATACATATTTTCCAACAAAAAACATAGATTCTTGAGTGAAGTTAACAAGCTTTAGGAACCTGATGTTATTAGTTTTTTGTTATTTGAGGATCTGCTTGTGATTTTTTAAATCTGAAATGGTATTTTTTCTATTTCAATAAATAAATAGATAAATGATTTTCAATAATGTATTCATTTTTACGTCAAAAATCTTCCAATTATATATAGGATTTTACTGGATTATTGGATTTACTGGATTTACTGATTATTACTGGATCAACATTTTACTGAAGTAATAATACAAATCTTCTAATGTTCTCGTACCAGCAATGCACAGTGGTGCCAAGTCCGAAAAAATTGCAAAAATTAAAAAAAAAAAGATGCAATCTGCATGAAATGTACTGTATAGAAGTTTTTCAAGAAGCTGATTTTAAATTTGAAATCCAAAATTTAAAAAAATTGCGGCACCATTTTGCCGACCAATAACTCGAAAAATTGATACAATCGGTATAAAATTTACTGAACACGGGTTTTCGGAGCAGCTCGCTTCAAATTCGAAATACCAATTTTCGAAAACAAAATGTCAGCTCCATTGTGGGGCGCAAAAGCTCGAAAAAATAATACGATCAAACTTAAACATACTGCCAAGGGGTTTTTCAGTCAGTTTAGTTCAAATTTTAAATTCAAATTTTCAAAAACAAGATGGCAGCTCCAATGTGATGCCTAGAAACTTTAGGAAATAATAAAATCTGAAAAACTGCACTACACGGGTTTTTAGTAGCTAATTTCACATACTGAATCCAAATTTTCAAAAACAAAATGACTGCTCTAATTAGGCTTACAAGAACTGGAAAAATAATCCGATATAAATCAAATTTACTGTGCATGGATTTCCCGGATAGCTGATTTAAAATATAAAATCTAAGTTTTTTCAAAGAACAAAATGGTGGCTCCAATATTCTGCAAAAAACTCAAAAATATTCCCTCACGGCAATAGGATATATGTACCAAGATTTCCGATTCAATCCCATTTATCTCCCAGGTTGTCCCAGGGATATTCTACGGATAACCGGTCGAATATTCTGCAAGACGGATATTGGGATATCCCTCGAATGTCCCCATAATATTCGGGATGTATATGGGGCGTTCCTTGTATATTCAAATGTCCCAAGTGAGATATATAGTTAAAAGTTTGTCATAAGGACAACCGCAGGATTTCGCCGGGAGCGGGTGCTAATCTGAAAAATTGCACCCGCTCCCAGCAAAAACACGGTAAAATTTCAGCTGTAACCACGTCTCACGACCGTGAGATAGGTGGTTACAGTCTGCGACGAACTCAATACGATGGTCCGGCAAAAGTCTCGTGCACCCTGAGGACACGGAGCGACCCAAGGACGACCGCCTTCTGCATTTTCCCCGCAAGTGTCTCAGCATTTTGTTGACACGCAGGGATGCTTTTCAGGCTATTAACCAGTGAAACCTTGGCACTTCCAAGAGCGCCGATGATCAAGACGATTAGCTTAACAGAATATTCCGGGTAAAACCGTCGCAACTCCCTTATAAGGTCTTTATACCTCTCTTTCTTTTCTTTCTCCTTGGTTGTGACGTTTTTGTCAGCTGGTGCCGAAAATTCGATAACGAACATGGTTCGTTTCTCGAAGTCAAGGAGAACTATGTCAGGCCTCGAGTGCGCAACAGAAACAATTGTCGAGAATATGAAGTTCCAGTATATGCGGCACTTCTCATTTTCGACAATTGACTCTATTTCTCTAGGAGCGTTTAGCGGAGAGGTATTTGGGCTAATGCCATAAGAGTGACAGAGATGGTAATAAAGCACTCTTAGTGCCGCATTGTGCCTTTGGATGTAGGTCGTTCCCGCATGAGTTGTACAACTAGATAGTATGTGTCCTAGATGCTCGGGGTGTGCATGACACGCTCTGCAGCTATCATCGGGAATGTCTTGGCTCAAAATGTGGCGACGGTATGCTAGAGTGGAAATGACACCGTCTTGACATGCCAAAATGAAGCCCTCCGTGCCCGACTTCAATCCGGGTGATCTAAGGAAAGCAAACGTTAGCTCATACGACATCGACTGATCTTCCACATTTCTGTGGAAGATGCCGTGCATCCTCTTGTCGAGGAGCTGTTCGTGGAAGTTTTTCTCCTGTGCTTTCTTAATCCGGGTCTTCAGGAGTGAGTATTCAAGATGGATAAGATTTGATGCATTTTGCTCACCCCTAATATTGAAGTCAAGGCCGAGTGTTTCAGCAGCCTCCTCCGCTGCTTTGTACAGAAACGCCCCTTTTCCCACTTCTTCGTGTTTCCTGACCATTTTAAGAAGAGGGTCTTGTCCATTTGCAACTATATATGCTGTACCCAGAATGAGTCTGTTGTGAAGACATTCAAGATTCAGTATTCCGCGACCACCTAGGCGGCGTGAGATGTAAAGTCGCGGAACAGAAGACTTAAGGTGCATGCTCTTGTTCATGTGCAAAACCTTTCGCGTTCCGATATCAAGGGATCTGAGCTCGTCCTTCGTGCATGGAACCACTCCAAATGAATAGAGTACTAACGGGACGGCAAGCATGTTCGTTGCAGATACTTTGTTTCTCGCCGACAGTTCGGAAGACCAAATCTGCCGGATGAGACGTTTGTATCTGCATCGGAGAGTATCCTTTATAGATGTCACGTCCTGAATGCGGCTCTGTGGCACGCCCAGGTATGTATAGGTCTCTCCAGCGCAAAGGTGTCGTATAGCGCTTCTGTCAACGAGCTCAGGATCTTCGGGGATGCCATTAAGTTTTCCTTTCTTCAAATTAACCTTGGCGCATTTCTCTAACCCGAATTCCATTCCAATCTCTTGAGTGTACTCTTTGACAATTTTCAGAGCTAGATGTAGTTTCTCTTGATTCCTAGCATAGATCTTAAGATCATCCATGTAAAATACATGAGTGACCTTATGCTTTCGGTTTCCAGGTTTGCCGCAGAGATACCCTTCGGAATGGCGAAGTGCGAGAGATAGTGGCAATAATGTGAGGCAAAAGAGGAGAGGGCTCATGGTGTCGCCCTGAAATACACCTCTCTGAAAGGTGATACTGTTAGTGATCACACGATGTTTTCCAGATGAGATAGTAAATCTGGTTTTCCAAAGCGGCATTGATGTCTCTATGCACCTCACGATGTGTGGATGAACCTTTAGGTTTTCCCACAGACAGATGATAAGTCTATGGGAGGTTGAATCGAAAGCTTTCCGGTAATCAATCCAGGCCATCGATAGAAATCGCTGATAGTATGCTGCGTCTTTACAGACACATCTATCGATGAGCAAGTTCTCCCGACATCCTGCTACGCCTTTCTTTGAGCCACGTTGTTCATACATCTCTCGCCATATAGGTCCAATTGTCCGAACAATCCTATAATTTAGGATAGCTGTGAAGATCTTATACAGTGTGTTCAGACAAGTTATTGGCCTGTAATTCTTAGGGTCAGCTAAGTTGCCCGTCTTCGGCAGGAGCACTGTGCGCCCTTCCACCAACCACCCCGGAATAGGCTCTTCCGACTTTAGATATGAAGTGAAAATTCGGGCCAGATGCTGGTGGGTTGAAGGAAACTTCTTCCACCAGAAGGTCTTGATGCCATCTGGTCCCGGAGCGGAATAGTTCTTCATGCCTCTTAATACGTTTTTCACCTCCTCGGTAGTGATAGGTGGGCATTCCTCCTCAGCTGTGATGAGGGCATTGCACAGTTCCTTGAAGCTGTTTATGTTCTTTGAGCCTTCTTTAAGTGGATGTTGGACTTCGTAGACTTCTCTCCAAAATGCTTCGACCTCCTCTGGTTTGGGCGGATGTTCGACAGTAACTGGAGGGTCTTGGAAGAGTCGAGATGGGTCAGACGAAAACTGTTGATTTTCTCTGATGGTCAGTAGCTTTGACTTGTTGATTGTGTGATGACGGATCCGCAGTTCGCGCGTGAACTGTCGAACCTTGGCAGTGAAAGTCCTGCCAGATGTTATGTAGTCAATCACACACTGATTGCGGGACGCGTACTGTCTTGCCCAGCCTATCTTTGTGCTAAGTTGATGCATTCGTCTTTTGGTCTTATGATCAACCGTTGGTTTTGTTTTACGGTTTGCATCTGCCAAAGTTCTGGCTGCATTGTACACACTACAATTGATAGTCCAGAGGTCGGATTCTTCGGAAAAATCTCCACGAAGCTCATCATCCAGTTCAGTCAGATCTTTGGGCTTGGGAGAAACCTGAATGTTGATGTTTCTCCGGGTCTTGAAGCATCGTTCTCCCTCTATTGGATGCCTGTTCGAGGTTGGTCTCAGTGTCGCCTCTCTTTCTCTGTTGCCGGCTTGTTCTGGCTGCGGTTGTGTAGGCGCTCCGTTTATATAACCCCTTTTCCGGAGGTCCTCGGCACGGTTTCGCAGACGTTTTTGCAAAAAATCCGAGAGCTCTGGGTGTTTCTCGCACCACAGAGCATGCAGTCGCGCCATGTAACCTTTTCGTTCAGGGGCCATACTGGTATCATAGCACTCCAGGAGGTCGTCCCTGAGTCGATCCGTCCACTCAAAAGTAACGAGATTCCGCCGGTCAATCGCATTGACTCCATCTTGATATTCCTTGTATATTCAAATGTCCCAAGTGAGATATATATATATATATATATATATATATAATAAAAATCAAACCTATGGCCACGTCTCACAACTGTGAGATGGGTGTTCATAGGCAACGACAAAATCACAACGACAGGCCGGCGAAACCCTCGTGTGTCTTGAGGACACGAAGCGACCCAAGGATGACAGCTTTCTGCATCCATCTCGCAAGTGCCTTGGCATATTTTTGGCACGCGGGTATGGCTTTAAGGTTACGAACCAGTGATAGTTTCGCACCTCCGAGAGCACGTATCACAAGGACAATTACTTGTACCGAATATTTTGGGTACAGTCGTTGTAGCTCTCTTTTAAGGTCTTGATACCTCTCCTCTTTTTCTTTCTCCTTTGCATTGATTTTGTATTCGGACGGAGCCGAGAATTCGATCACGAATATAGTTCGTTTCTCGAAGTCTTGGAGAACAATATCAGGCCTCGAGTGCGCAACGGAGACTGCTGCCCGAAAATCGTAGTTCCAGAAAATTTGGCACTTCTCGTTTCGGACAATCGACTCTATCTCCTTTGGAGCATTCGGCAGGGCAGGGTCGCGGCCAACACCGTAAGAGCGACAAAGATGGTAATAAAGCACTCTTAGGGCCGCATTATGTCTATAGATATACGTTGTTCCCGCGTGGGTCGGACACCCTGATAGTATGTGTTCTAGGTACTCAGCGTGTGCATGACACGCTCTGCACCAATCACTGGGAACTTCTTGACATAAAATGCGCTCACGGTATGCTAAGGTGGAAATGACACCGTGGCATGCGAAAATAAAACCCTCTGTACCTGAATTAAGCCCTGATGATTTGAGGAAAGCAAAAGTTTGCTCCTTCGACAAGGACTGTTTTTCTACATTTCTGTGAAAGTTTCCGTGCATTTTCTTGTCGAGTAGCTCTTGGTGAAAATTTTCAACCTCTGCTTTCTTCACTTTGGTTTTTAGAAGTGAAGCATCTAGATGAAGTAGTGCACTTTCCTCACTTCTGATGTTAAAATTCAGGCCAAGGGTCTCGGCCGCTTGCTCCGCGGCTTTGTAAAGGAACGCTCCTTCGCCAATCATCTCGTGGTTCCTGACCATCTTTAGGAGAGGATCTCTGCCATTCGCAACGATGTAAGCTGTACTTAGAACAATCCGGTTATGAAGACACTGGAGATTCAGAAGTCTGCGTCCACCTTGACGGCGTGAAATATATAATCGCGGAACTGACGAATTGATATGCAAGCTTTTATGCATATGCATGATCTTACGTGTAATGACATCAAGGGCCTTAAGCTCGTTCTTCGTCCATTGAACTACCCCAAACGACTAGAGTAGAACCGGGACGGCAAGCATGTTAGTCGCAGATACTTTGTTTAACGCCGACAGATTGGAAGACCAAATCTGTCGAAGAAGATGCTTGTATCTGCTTCGGAGAGACTCCTTCACTGATGTTACGTCCTGAATACGGTTTTGAGTCACGCCCAGGTATGTATAGGTCTCTCCAGTATTAAGATGTCTGATAACACTCATATCCACAAGCTCAGGGTCCTTGGGAACGCCAGTAATCTTTCCTTGCTTCAGATAAATTTTGGCACACTTATCCAACCCAAAGTCCATCCCAATCTCTTCTGTGTAGTTCTTGACAATATTGATAGCAGTTTGAAGTTTGCTTCTACCAGAGGCATAGATCTTCAATTCATCCATATAAAATACATGGGTGACCTTATGCTCGCGCTGATTAGTGTCGCCACAGAGGTATACAGGAGAATTGCGTAGTGCGAGAGATAGAGGCAAAAGTGTGATGCAAAAAAGCAAAGAGCTCATGGTATCACCTTGAAAGACGCCCCTCTGGAAGGTGACGTTGTTCGTTGTCCCACGATAATTTCCAGATGAGATAGTAAATCTAGTTTTCCAAAGAGGCATCAATCTCTCTATGCATCTCACTATGTGTGGATGTACCTTCAAGCTTTCCAACAGACAGATGATAAGTCTATGAGAGGTTGAATCAAAAGCTTTCCGGTAGTCAATCCAGGTCATTGACAGGACGCGCTGATGGGCTGCAGCGTCTTTACAGACACACCTGTCAATTAGCAGGTTCTCTCGACAGCCTGCTACACCTTTTTTCGAGCCACGTTGTTCGTACATCTCTCGCCATACAGGCTCAATTCGTCGAACAATCCTGTTGTTGAGGACAGCTGTAAAGATCTTATACAGCGTGTTCAAACAAGTTATTGGCCTGTAATTCTCTGGGTTGGACAAGTTGCCTTTTTTTGGCAGGAGTATAGTGCGTCCTAACACCAGCCACTGCGGAATGGGCGTCTCCGACTTTAAATATGAGGTGAATATGCGGGCCAAATGTTGGTGTGTAAAAGTAAACTTCTTCCACCAAAAGTTCTTGATACAATCTGGTCCAGCAGCGGAAAAGTTCTTCGTGCCTCTAAGTGCTTTTTTCACCTCTTCGGCAGTGATTGATGGACATTCCTCCTCAGATTTTATGAGGTTGTCGCAAAACTCCTTGAAGCGGATGATATTTTCAGAATCTTCTTCCAACTCTAGTGTTTTCGGGATCTTGTACACCTCTCTCCAAAAAGTCTCTACCTCCATGGGCTTGGGTGGATTTTTTAAAGAAACAGGTAGATCGCTGAAGTGGCGCGATGGGTCAGCGAGAAACTGTTGATTCTCCCTGATCCATCTCTCCCTCTTCTGTATTCTCCTCCTTGCGTCAGATAACAGCTGTATTTTGTCAACAATATGCTGCTTGATTGTCAGCAGCTTTGACTTTTTTAGTGTGTGATTCAAGATCCTTAGTTCTTGGGCGAACTTTCGAACCCTATCCGTAAACGGTCTACCAGATGTTATGTAGTCAATCACACATTGAACACGGGACGCATTCTGTCTTGCCCATCCAATCTTCTTGTTCAGTTGATGCAAGCATCTTTTGGTCTTTTGATCCATCGTTGGTTTCAGCCTTCGATTTGAATCAGCCAAAGTTCTCGCAGCACCATAAACTGAGCAATTGATGGTCCAGAGGTCGGACTCTTGCGAGATATCTCCACGCAGGAAGGCATCCATTTCAGCCAGATCTTGGGGCTTAGGAGGAACTTGCATGTTAATGTTCCTTCTAGTAATGAAATTGCGATCATCTCTCAGAGGGTGCCTGCTTTCTGCGGTTGGTCTCAATGTCGCTTCCTCATCTTCGTCTGCAGCTTGATAAAGCAGCGGTTGTGGAAGCGCTCCGCGTACATATCAATTTTTCCGGAGGTAGTCGGCTTGATTTCGCAAAGATTGATGCGAAACGTGCTGAAGCTCTGGGTGTTTCTGGCACCACAGAGTGTGCATACGCGCCATAAAGCCTCCGCGAACAGGGATAATGCTGGAATCGTAGCAGTCTAGCACGTCATCCCTGAGTCGATCCGTCCACTCAATGTGGGCGTTTCGCCGGTTCGTCGTCGTGTTTCCATCTAAATTATTTTCAGCACCCCGAACTCTAGTCTGATCGGCATTGTTTGCCGACCCATTGTGTGCTCTGCGCGTTCGATTGTCTTGAACCGCATCTACAACATTTTGGTGTTTTGGTGGTTTCATTGTTGTTTCCACGAGCAGCTAGGGAAAGGGTTAGTCCGTCCTTGTAGAGCCCCGCGTGCAAGGATAAGGCTGATGCTCTGAGAGGTCGCCCGGTATCCCAGAGTTACCGTTTGAGTCACCTAACCCAGGTGCCATTCAGCTTTCGGCACGGTTGTTACGCCTTCGCTTAGGAGTTATTCCTTCGGGACCATCCCTGGACAATTGTCCGCGACTGCTTATTAATTATTGTAACCATATTCAGCAGAAACCCTTGGTACAGGAACCCTCTATCCGCAACCCGAGGACGCGTTCGGTGGCTTTGTCATAGGCCCTTCGGTTCTATTCCAAAGGAATCGAAACCGAAACCGAATTATATATTATTATTATATTATATATATATACATATATATATATATATATATATA
>CAKNYM010052153.1:0-69370 GCA_932195095.1 Andricus curvator | reverse complement strand
ATATATATATATTAATATTCTTCTTGGGATATTTGAATATCCCAGAAACGTCCCAGCAATCCCAGATATCCCAATTTTCGCCTTGAAGAATGTCTGACGGGTTATCCCTGGAATATTTCTGGGACAACCTGGGAGATAAATGGGATCAAGTGGGATATTTCGGTATATGCTATTGTTGTGTGGGGTTGAACAATTTACTTTCTGACCTTATTTTTACTCATACCTACTAGAAACACGAGAGCTTGCATGAAAAAATGCATGGACGTGAAGGAAGCTAGAGTAGTATGCCAAGACAGAAAAGTGTGGCGACAAATAGTTTGTAAACAGAGTGACAATAGAGTGAATGACGCCTGAAACAAAGACCTTGGATACTAATGGGCCCAAGTGGGGAACCACACATAACAATTTTGTGAGGCTCTTCACTTGGTGGTGATCGCTAGAGAGATTGATCAGCAACCTTGGTCGGAGCAGTGTTGCGGAACGAACGTGTCATTTAAATAAATGAAACGAGAATTCTAGATCAATCTAAAACATCTGTACCTTACACCTATATACCTATCTACCTTATACCTATATACCCATCTACACACTACTATTTTCCAACCGAGCAAGTCATGCTTACCCCGAAAGGGAAATGGCTTAATGGTATAATAATAATTGTTACGGTCCGTCATCGGCCGGGCGAATCGCTCAAGGTCCCATGTTCCAGACAAAACAAGAAAGAAAACAAAAAAAAAGGGTTTTGAAGACCTTTTTATTTTATTTTTTTCGTTTATTTTTTTTTTAGGTTTTAGGGATGGAAAGGACCATTTGCAGGGATGGAGACGTGGAAGGAAAAAGGGAAAGGAATGTTATTTAATTACTCCATGGTTCCGGAGTAACCATTGAGTCAAAAAATTTATTTAAAGTAAAGTCCCGCTCCTCGGGATTGCGAAGGTCTGGTTTCCTTTTCAAATCCAGCTTGATGTCCTCTAGACGTTTCCGCGTGGATGGATTAAAGCCGTCAGGAACCCGCTGTTCGTTCCACTCGAGAACGACGTTTGGATCTAAACTCAGGACCGTCTCACGGTCCTGGTTACACGCCACTGGGATTAGCGTTTTGCGGGCGGCATCGAATTTTGCCCGATGCTCTCGAAAATGCTTTAAAGCCTTGCGCGGCGAACCCTTCCTGGACAGTGGAGGAGCTAAACGTCCCAGTGGCGAGACTAATGCCGTTGGTATGGGCACCTCCTTTGGTTCTTGGATGGCAGCTGGCGGTGTCACCTCTTGGTGACGGTGCTGGAAGACGGGTGGCGCCTCGGGTGTTGGTGCTGGACTCCGTGGACGGGCAGGCGGTGCTCCTTCACCTGCTCCAGTTGCTACTGTCGACGCGGCCTCTGCCTTGGCACGCTGCCGGGCAAGTCTCTGCCGCTTGTTCAATGCCATCCACACTGTACTCAAAAGGACGACCTGTGAAGGTGCCTGGAGTAGTACCGAGTGAAAGGCGTTATAAAAGCGGCTTACCAGGGACAAATAGCTCGCCAAAAGGACGCCCGAAGGGCCTGGAGAGAGAGCTACTGGCTGGTTGACAATTGCGGCGTTGTGTTGCAGAGTGTCGCTCGACAGTAAAAGGTTCACAGTCCTTTCAGAACAAAACTGTGCTACGTTATGTAGTCCTAGAAAGGTCTGAAAATATGTTCGATGAAAAAAATAAGTCTTTCCTTTTCTATGATTAATCTTTTAATTAAAACTTCTCCCTAGGCTGGAGAGTCGAAGAGCGAAGTTGAGCGTAGCGGATGCTGGCGTTGGGATCGTTTGCAGCGTGGTAGGAGACCGAATGACCACGGTGGCGAATAAATCTTTCCCACGATACATTACCAATTTACCAAAACTATTAATTATTTAAGCAATTTTTATAAACATATTCAGAGTTTGGCTATTTGTCCAGGAATGGGCATAATTGAGTGTCCGGATGCAATAAGGGCACATAACATTCTCTCGTGCGAAAACAAAGTCTCCTGGAGACTTTCAACAAAATTTTCGAATTTTGATTTTTAAAGGAAATATCTGGATGTGAAATTTTATTGGGCATCTTTTTTCCTGTAGATAAAAACTTGTAGCTTTTTTAGTTTACAAATTAAAGCCGAAAAACTGACTTTTTAAAAAAATAAATTTTAATCCGTTTTTCACTTCAACTCGCGCTCCGTTCATCAGTTTTTGGAATTCTTAAATAAAATTCTCAGAGAATGCGCTTTACGGTATCGATCGACTGATAGAGTGAAATGGAATTAAAAAAAAAAATTTTTAATTTTTATTAATTTTTTTCTGATACTTAGCGTGAATCGGACTTTTGTAACTTCCAGCGTTTCGTTTATCGAGGGAATTTTGAGCAAGGAAAGACTTCTCGCGACAAAAATGCGGAGAAAACTGTGATAAAGTTTTTGGGAATGTTTCAAATCAAAATATTTAATAGTTTAGGAGTAGCTATGATTTTAGTTTATGTCAGCGCTGGAGCTTTCGAGTATACTATAGGACGCTTTTTAAATTTTGACGCAAAAACAGCTAGAAAATTATAAGGTTTGTATATTACCTTTTTCCTTGTGTATAATTTAATTCTATAAAATTCTAGTAATAAAAATTATTTATTCAATTAATTTTATAAATTTCAAAAACCTAATTTATTATGTTCTCTATTAATGTTTCAATTAAAATAATTTCACAGAAAGTTTTGCTATGCAAGATAAACGAAGTAGAAATTTTCTTTCACTTCATTTATTGGGAGTTGATATAACAGTAGTAATACCTAATTTAAATAGAAAAATTATTCAAATTTTTACCTTGATTTTGCAAGTTTTTGTTACATTTCGCGCCCATTCACTTTCATCTCTGTTTCGTTTCCTACCTCAAAAAGCTTGCGGTATATTTTCCATTTTAATATCAAACGAAAAATCGCAACTTTTTTAATTAATCATTTTTATTTAGAAAAACATATACAAATTAGATTTAATATAATCTTTCCACTCAGATGTGCAATATCCAGTGAAGAGTTAAGGACTAAATGATCTATTTTAATTTAGCGTCTGCATAGGTTTGTTTACAAAGCGAATGTTCAAGGTCGCTTCAATGTTAAACCGAATGGAAGTATAAACATTAGGTGTACATTAGAGTATGTATCTTACGGTTAAATCTAAATAAACCGCAAAAATACATTAACAAATTAGTCAAATTCATGAATGTTTTATGAACTTACTTTCATTGAATTGTTATTCACTAAAAAATTTAATTAATATCGTATTGTAAGCAAAAACTCACTAGCGCGAGAACGTGTCACGGCGGCAAGCCCCAGAGTCCTATAGTACACTCGAAAGCTCCAGCGCTGACATAAACTAAAATCATAACTACTCCTGAACTATTGAATATTTTGATCTGAAACTTCTCCAAAAACTTCATCACAATTTTTTCCGCATTTTTGTCGTGAGAAGTCTTTCCTTCCTCAAAATTCCCTCGATAAACGAAACGCTGAAAGTTACAAAAGTCCGATTCACGCTGGGCGTCAGAAAAAAATTAATAACAATTGAACAAAATTTTTTTTTCAATTCCTCTTACTCTATCAGTCAATCGATACCCTAAAGCTTATTCTCTGAAAATTTTATTGAAAAATTCTCAAAACTGACGAACGGAGCGCGAGTTGAAGTGAAAAACGGATTAAAATTGATTTTTTTTAAAGTCAGTTTTTCGGCTTTAATTCGTAAACTAAAAAAGCTACAACTTTTTATTTTGAGGAAAAATGATGCGCAATAAAATTTCACATCCAGATATGTCCTTTAAAAATCATAATTCGAAAATTTTGTTGAAAGCCTCCAGGGACTTTGTTTTCGCACGAGAAAATTTTATGTGCCCTCATTGCATTCGGACACTCAATTTTCTTATGAAGTCAACTAAGAATGTCTTTGCGATGACTCTTTTCTATGTTGCTTTGTAAATTTACAAGAATTATTAATTATTTAAACAATTTCTAAAAAAATTCAGAGTTTCGCTATTTTTTAAAGAATAGGCTCAATTTTTTACAAAATTAACTAAGAATATCTCTCCGACGACTTTTTTCTATAACGCTCTGCAAATTTCCGAGATTTATGAATTATTCAAACAATTTTCATAAAAAATTAAGAGTTTGGCTACTTTTGTAAAGAATGAGCTCTATTGTTTTACGGAATCAATAAAGAATGTATTTCAAGTGTCTCTTTTCCATATGACACTTTGCACATTTACAATAGTTATTAATTACACAGGCCGACAAAATTTAAACCCAACGACCGGACTATGTGACCCCGAAGGATTTTGGTATCCTTAAACTGAAACCGTTATCCAAATTTTTCCTATACGTCAGGTTTTTGAGATATCCTAACCTGAAAGTGCAAAAATGACTATTTTTAGCCATATTTAAGGCAATATAACATGATCAACCATTTTTTTTCTTTTTTTTTTTTTTTGATCATCCCGATCCGATTTTTTTTCTCCGAGATATCACACATTAACCACTTCAGTTCCACAATGAAAAACCAGCAAAGAAGGCAAAGAAAGCGAATAAAATTGTGTCATTCGACCGATAAAGGTTGTCTTAAGGTTTTTGAGATTGCTGAATCCGAATTTTAGACCACATTTTCAAAATTCAAGATGGCGGACAAACACTTTAAGAAATTGTTGAATTTGTACAGGGATTAGTGTCTTAACGTTTTTAAGACTGTTGAATCCGCATTTGATCGTAGATTTTCAAAATTAAAGATGGCGGACTCAATATGGTGGAACCAAATTTTATTTCACTATATTTCATGTCTTGGTGAAAAAATTCACCCATCTCTTCACTGACTTTTCCAAGATTGTCTGAAAGTAATCCAAATGAGAAAATAAAAGGTGACATATTATCTTACAACTGCGGCATGTCACAACTGCGGCATCTCTATCTCGCGGCTTCTCTCCCGCGCGGCATTTCTCACAGTAAAATAGACAGTTTTGCCAACGGCGATACCACGCTGAAAACACCAGTTCTCGTAAGATCACTGAAGTTAAGCATTGTTGGGCGCGGTTAGTACTTGGATGGGTAACCGTTCAGGAATACCTGCGTGCTGTTGGCCCGTCGTGGGTGTGATGGGCCCACATTGGTAGTAAATATCCACCTAGAAACACTACCCGAATCGGGTAGAATCGGCTAATCTATGTATGTATGTATGTATGTAAAATAGAGATTTTTGCGGCATCTCTCACTGCACCCCTGTGACTGGCCACAGAAATAATGTTGGTCAAACCCCTACACCTTTTCCAACGTCTCGTGGGGGGCGGGAAGGCACCCCTGTGACTGGGCACAGAAATGATATTGGTCGAATCCCTTTCCACTGGACCCAATATGGTGGAACCAAATTTTAGGATATACTTTTCGTTTTTTTGTGGAAACGATATCGTTTTTCATCAAAAGATCTTCTTAATGATTTTCGGCTGTTATTACTAGAGTGGTTACTTCTTTTTAAAGACCAACAGGAATCAGCCATCATAGTCGTATTCCATCTACCTTGGTAGTGCTTTTCCTTTTGCTTCATGTCTTGCATCTCAATTTCTTAAAATTGTTTAGCATATCAGATACAATTTTTTTATAATTAGGGTCACGTTTGTTGCCTAAAAAGTTTTCAGTTACACATTTGAAACTTACCCATGCTTACTGATCGTTAGTCGTCATTGTTATAATAAAATTTTCACCTTTCATTAGAGCTCTTATGTCAGGCCCGACAAATACTCCTTCTTTTACCTTGGCATCAGATAACTTGGGAAATTTTGAATGTAATTATTTGAAACATTGGCTGTTTACAACCAACGCCTTAACAAATTGCTCCATTAAGCCAAGTTTTATATGAAGTGGCGGCAACAATATTTTTTTTGGATCAACAAGGTTAGCATTTATAATATTTTTGTTCCAATTGCTAATTCGGTTCTAGGTGGCCAATTCTTTTTTTTCCCAGTGCTGATCTCGAGCACGACTATCCCATTTGCAAAGGAAGCAGGGATATTTTGTGAATCCTGATTGCTGACCTAATAGTATATTTACCATTTTAAGATCCCAGCAAATAAGCCAGTCATGTTCCTTGTATTTCATCTTATCAAGAAGAAGTTTCATACTTTATTGTGATTCTCCTAACGTGGTAGAATGAGCAAGAGGAACAGCATTGTGAAGTAGAACAGCTTTAAGACTGATATTAGAAGAATCAATGAAAAGCCTAAAATTAGTTGATTCGTCCATTTCAGGGATAAATTCATTGATTAATCCTTGAACATTATTACAATATACAAGGGATTTTTTCTGTGAAAAATATTTTTGAAACTCTTCTTCTCTCTTTCGATATCTCGAGACTTTAGTTCCAGGAGACAACATATTCCTTTCTTTCAGCCTTGATGCAAGTAACTCAGCTGAGTCCTTTGGAAGATCTAACTCACGCACAAGATCATCTAAACTATTTTGATCAAATAGTATAGGTTCAAGGTCAACAGAATCTTCAAAATCACTGCCGTCGAAGCTTTCAAATGTTATGTCATCAGTATCCGCAATTCCAACTGCATTTTCATTTGAAGTTCGTGTTCCGAACTTAGCTGGACTAATCAAGCTCACACTTGGACGAACCATTCCATTTTTGAACTTTTCATTATAGCCAATAATATTACAGTCACAGAAATAGCAATCATCAGTGCGACTTGTTGGCTCGCGCCAAATTGCAGGTTCAAACACAACTTTTGATCTTGAATCTCGTTTACCCCAAGTATTTAACATGATTCTGCATGAATTGCATATAGATCGAGGTATCTATGACATACCTAGGTCTGTCATGGATATTTTAAAGCACTACAAATATCTTCTTTTGATAGAGTCAGTTATCAATCTGTGACCCTTTGTAGTTTCGTAATGACCGCAAACATATAACAAAACTTTTCAATTTGGTCTCTGCAAGGCAGCCTTAAAGACATAACTAAATCAATTCTCAAGCACCACACCTCTATTTATCAAATAAAGACGTCAGTCAACATACGGAAAACGTAAGAGTGAAGTAACCTGAGTTAGATTTTCTTTTCCTTTGCATTAGCTCTATATCGTGTTTTCTTTGATACCGCCTTAAATTTGGACAATCTAAGCTCAAATGGGATGGAGGCACTAATTCTTGTACAAATTCAACAATTTGTTCAAGTTTTTGTCGGCCATATTGGATCCGCCATCTTGAATTTTGAAAAAGTGGTCTGCAATTCGGATTCAGCAATCTCAAAAACCTTGAGACAACCTTTATCGATATCGAATGACACAATTTTATTCGCTTTCTTCGCCTTCTTTGCTGGTTTTTCATTGTGGAACTGAAATGGTTGATGTGTGATATCTCGGAAAAAAAATCTGTTCGGGATGATCAAAACTGGAAATGGAAGATAAAAAGGAGTACTAAACGATGGCGTTAGCAGTTTTTAGAAGAAAAAAATTTCTGATCGTGTTATATTGCCTCAAATATGACTAAGAATAGCCATTTTTGCACTTTCAGGTTAGGATATCTCAAAAACCTGACGTATCGGAAAAATTTGGATAACGGATTCGGTTTTAGGATATCAAAATCGTTCGGGGTCACAAAGTCCGGTCTTTCGGTTTATATTTTGTCGGCCTGTGTAATTAATAACCATTGTAAATGTGCAAAGTGTCATGTGGAAAAGAGAGATTGGAAATACATTCTTTATCGATTCCGTAAAAAAATTGAGCTTATTTTTTAAAACAGTAGCCAAACTCTTAATTTTTTATGAAAATTGTTTGAATAATTAATAAATCTCGGAAATTTGCAGATCGTTATAGAAAAAAGTCTTCGGAAAGATATTCTTAGTTAATTTTGTGAAAAATTGATCCTATTCTTGAAAAATAGCCAAACTCTGAATTTTTTATGGAAATTGTTCAAACAATTAATAATTCTTGTAAATTTACAAAGCAACATAGAAAAGAGTCATCGCAAAGACATTCTCAGTTGACTTTATAAGAAAATTATGCCTATTCCTTGAAAAATAGCCAAACTCTGAATATGTTTACAACAATTGTTTAAATAATTAATAGTTTTGGAAAATTGGTAATGTATCGTAAGAAAGATTTATTGTAAATACATTCATGGTAATTCCGTAAACAAATTGAGCCTATTTGTTGAAAAAGAGCCAAAAGCCTATTCGCTGAACAATAGGCAAAGCCTCAAATATGGCTAAAAATAGCCATTTTTCCACTTTCAGGTTAGGATATCTCAAAAACCTGACGTGTAGGAAATCATTCGGCTATTTTTTCACAAATAGGCTCAATTTTTACAGAATTGACTAAGTTATCTTTCCGATGGCTTTTTTGTATGATGTTTCAAAAATATACAATGATTATTAATTATCTTAACAATTTTCATAAAAATATTCAGAGTTTGGCCGTTTTTCAACGAATAGGCTCAATTTGTTTACGAAATCAACTGAGAATATCTTTCCAATTACTCGTTTCTATGTTGTTTTATAAATTTACATAAATTATTAATTTCACACAATTTTGATTAAAAAATTAAGAGTTTGGCTATTGGTCAACGGATGGGCTTCATTTTTCACAGAATAAAGTAAGAATATCTTTTTGGTGACTTTTGTTTGTAATGTTCTGCAAATTTTCAAGAATTTATAATTATTTAAACAATTTTGATAAACAAATTAGGAGTTTGGTTATTTTTGAAAGAATAGGCTCAATCTGTTTACGGTACCAATCAAGAATGTTTCTCAAATAACGATAATACTTTGAAAATTTACAATAATCTTTAATGTTTTAAACAATTTTCATAAAACTATTCAAAGCTTGGGTTTTTTCAAGGAATAGACACAATTTCTTTACGGGATTAATTAAGATTGCCTCCCCGATGACTCTTTTCTATGTTTTGTAAATTTGCAAGAATTATCAATTATTTAAACAATTCTCATTACCTTTTTAATAATAAATAGAACTTTTCTATCTAAACTATAATATTAAAATCAAAACAATTTGGATATTTTAAATAAATTCATTCTTATTAGAAACTATATGAACTATACTATATATTTAATAAGAATTAAAAAAGGATACAAATTTTGCAATGGTAAAAACTTTCCTTTTCATTGAATGAAGTCTTTTTTCTTCTTGTTAATTTCTTCCAGTAATTTAATCATCTCTTCCATTGAATGATATTTTGCTTTATCAAGATTTTATGGAATAATTTTTCTCATGAAATGTATTTCTCTATATATTTTACTGTGATTTAGCATTCAATCAAACATATAACCGGTATTATTGTTACCGGTTGGACAGCCAGAAGACTCAACTTCAGTGTGTATGGGCCTGTGAAAATTTTTCCTTTACGGAAGTGGGCTCAAAATTACTGTATGAATTCAATCACAACCAGTGGTAACCCGCAGCTGCATGCGACTTTATTAGAAGTACAGGCCAACGGCCATACCACGCTGAAAAACCCAGTTCTCGTCAGATCACTGAAGTTAAGCAGCGTTGGACGCGGTTAGTACTTGGATGGGTGACCATTCAAGAATACTGACATGAGTGCTGTTGGCACATCGTGGGTGTGGTGAGCCCACACTTGTAGTTATTTATAACTACAAGAAAAACCTAGAAATACTACCCGAATCGGGTAGTGTCACGCCTACCCTGAAAGGGAAATGGTTTAATGGTATATATATATACAGGCATTTGCCTGGACATTTGGCTAGAGGAGAGGAATACTGCAGAAAACTACCTCCTGAGTTCAGCCGGCTTTTCGACAGTGGTCAGTCGAGTTTGAAGGCAGACATTCGATCCTACCCATCAAAAGCTGCTCGACATTAGTTAAAACTCAACGAATACACAACCCGGTCGAAAATCGCAGATGGTCAGTTGGTCACCCATTCGAGTGCTATACGCGCTCGAAATGGCTTGACATCTGGAATCTTCTCGAGTCGAGATCATTTACTATGTATGTCTTTGAAAAATTTGTACTCGCCGACATTTTAGAGGTTTTTTCCAAAATTGCATGAAAATGTTTAGAGTTGTACAATTATTTATTCTGCATCGTGAGAGGGTACCCATGTGAAGGCGTGCACAAGTAAAAGTTATTGAAGTAAAAATTAATTTCATGGTATTTTATTAAATTTCATTCCCAAATGAAATAATCGCCTGTAAATTGGTTGAAATATCTACTACTAGATATTTCTCGCTTGGTTCGCTGACCTCTTCAGGCTTGTATTATTCGATCGAGAGTTCACATAGAATTAAAATGTTAAATTTAAAAAAAAAAATTTTTTTCAACTAGTCTAAATTTAGAATTAAAGTTTGCACGTCGTTAGTATCCTCATCTCACAGACGACGTGCAAACGGTAATCTAAATTTAGACTAGTAGACAAATTTTTTTAAAAATTTTGTTCTATGTGAACTCTTGATCGAATGATTATTTAAATTTACCCCGTATGATCGACAAAAAACTTTTTATTCAATTAAAATATGGAGGGTGATACTTATTTTTTGGAAATATTACATTTTTCGTCGAAAATTAATCTTTCTTGATTGGAAGTAAAACTACTTTGTAAAAAATTAATTTTTTGTTGAAGAATCGTAACTTTAGTCAAACATTCATGTCTTTGGTTAGAAATTTAAACATTTGGTTGAAAATGCGTTCTTCAACTGTGAATGTAACTATTACACTTTTTTAATTGATACTTCAAATTAAAAATGGATCTTATTTAGTTCACAATTCAACTATTTGGTTAAAAAGACGTGTATTCTGTTAAAAATGAATCTTTTCGGTAGAAAATTGAATTGAAAATTGATTTGTTTTGGTTACTGATTCAACTATTTGGTTGAAAATTAGTATTTGTGTCTATATTCAACTGTTTTCTATATAAGATAAAATTATTTTTTGTTGAAATATCGACTATTATATTTTTCGTCTAGAATTCATCTTTTTTGGTTTGATAAAATTTAACTACTTGGTTGAAAGTTGAACTACATTGTGAAAAATGCATTTTTTCTATAAAAGATTAATAATTCGAGTTGTAAATTCAACTGTTTAATTGCAAATAAATTATTCGTTGAAATTTTTAATTTTTGGTTACCAAATTCAACTTTTCCTTAGAAAATTCCTCTTTTTGGCTTGAAAATTCGACAGTTTGGTAGAAAAATTCATGTATTTTGTTGAAAATTGGACTTTTTTGGGAGATAATTATTCTATTAAATGGAAAATTCATCTTTTATATGAAAAATGAACTATATAATTGAAAAATGCTCTTTTTTGACCAAAAATTCAATTACTTGGTTGAAAGTTGAATTACTTTGTTAAAAATTAATTTTATTGGTGAGGTCATCATTTCTGGGTGGGAAATTCAACTGTTTTAATAAGAATTCGTCCTTTTCGATTGAAAATTCATTTTCTATGGTAAAAAGTGAACTTTTTTGTTTAAAATTTAACTTTCTTCGAAAAAATTTATCCTTGTGATTTCACTGTTAGAAAAAACAGTCGCTTCGACTTCATATGCAATTCATAAATATGACTTTACACACACGTATATGGAATCTAATATGAATACGTGAACTGAATGTAATAGAAATTTCATTATTTTTATATACAATGCATATTATGTCCAATATCAATTCATTAGTATTAAATAACTCCCTGAAAAAAATGTTTGGAACCAACTAAATGCATTCACTTGAACCCCATTTCTCAGCATCAAGAAAATATTCTTTTACAGTAGTAATTTTTGTTTGAACCTGGCATGTACTTTTATTGATCTAAATAAATAAATTTTTTGGCTGTATTTTCATGATCAAAGAAAATCTGATTAGTCCGTCAAAGAAATATTTATTTGAATGATTTTTTTAAACAAAATTGACATATTTGCACAATGCACAGTTAGATCTCTTGAAAGCAAATAAGAAATCTTTGGATCGAATGAAAACTACTCTCCGTGAATTGTTGTTAAAATATTACTATTTTTGAAAGGAAATCGTCTAGACTTTTTATTTGTTAATAAATAATCATCCAGGCCAAACAGTGTCATAATGTTCCCTGAAACTATTTCAAAAACTATAACTAATATTAATAGCATTGTTTAGTCTTGCCAAACTGTCTTACTCCATTATTTATAACATTTGTTGTAAATAAAAACCCTAAATGGATATAATTTTTAAAAAATTTTCAAATTAATGTTTCACACAAGATTAAAGTTTTTGCCTCAGTGACATTTTTTCGTTCGATTAGCCATTTTTTATTCACAGACTTCTAAGCTCTATATTTTTTATAAATCCATGATACCTTGAATAATTAAAATTTCCGACGGAAAACTAGAAAAATGTAAAGTTGTAAGAAATTCTGAGAATCGAAAACAGAATTCTGTTGAAAAGTAGCGCATGAAGTCACGCTAGTTCAAGTTTACAATTTATCAGTATGGCCTTCTCATTGTTTCAAGAGAGTTAAAAATTTTACACTATCGCGTTTTCTGGTAAACTTTTCTATTTTTCACGTTTTTCATATTTTTAACTTTTCAGAATTATTATATACAGTCCTGAATAATTTTTTTACCAAGCAATTAATTTTTCACTATTGAATCACTAACTAAATCAGTACAATTTCACTAGTCATTAGTTAAGTTTTAACAATTTTGATTCAGATTGGTGATAAAGTATTTTTTGCGTAAAAAAAACCTATAAAATAAAAACAAACTTCTTGAGACACTCAAGTTCATCCTTATTCAAGGCAAATCATTCTTACAAAATTATCGGAATAATTGCAATTTTCTATGGAAAATCAGAAAAATGTACAACCGAAACAAATTTTGAAAATTAAAAACAAGCCTGTGTTGAGGAGTAGTGCGTGAAGACCCTGAATATTTATAATTAATCTAAAGCCAATTGATCCCTTTTTTTGAAATTTAAGAAGTTTTTATTTTTCTTAACTCTGTCCAAGCAATCAAAAAGCAATGTTTATAAATGAGTTTCTTTCCACTACTGAAGTGGCAAATATCTCAACTAATCGAATTATTAATTATCTGCTAACCTTTGGTGACTCAAAATTTTGATTTAGAGAGACCTAGAACTGTCTTTTGGATAAGGAAAAAAGCTATACTATTTAAATTACCTTCTTAAGGCACTCAATTTCATACTTATTCAAGTTAATGGTTACTCAAGAAAAACTATTTTAAGATTTCAACAAATTCTTAGTTTTCTTAACTTTGTTTAGAAAATCAGAAGATTCTATTTTGAAAATGAAAGCAAACTAGGTCACGGTAACAATTTCTCAATATGGCCCACTTATTGTTTCAATAAGGTTAAAATTCTTATACCGTCTCGTCTTTTTGTTCAACTTTTCTATTTTTAAGTTTATCATGTTTATAACTGTTTTGAAATTACTATGTACAGTCTAAATAATTTCATTCATTGGCTTACTTTCCGTTAGTCGAATATAAAAAATTATATTAATTATTACTTGAATTATTTATTATTATTTTTGCTAATTATGATTCAGAGAGCAGAAATGCTTCATAATTAAAATATACTTCGTCAATGGGTTATATGTAGTTATTTTAAGGGATTTTAGAGATTTTTTAAGCCATGTTGATGAAATTTTATTAAAATAAACTACATAGAATCGATTATTATATATTTGTGGGTAATTTTTTATTAATAAAATTTGGAAACTGTGGGAAACATGGCCGCTGCCGCGAAACATGTTTTCTCATTATTATTTGTGGCGAGCATGATAACTCCGGAACGGATTATCTGAAATCAAAAAGCCAACAAAATTTTATTATTATATTTCTATACAGAGTTTGCGAACGAAAGGATTTCCATTTGGACTAAAATTTCTATTTTTTGGGCCAAAAAAACGAATTTTTGAAACTTCAAAAGTTGAAATTTTCGAAAATATCATCGCTAGTTGTTTTAAAAGAAAATTTTTAAAAAACCTTCGTTCACCAACTACGTATAGGAATGTACTGATAAAATATTGTTTGTTTTTTGATTGCAGATAATCTGTTCTGGAGTTATCATGTTCACCACAAATAATAATAAGAAAACGTGTTTTGCGGCAGCGGCCATTTCAATAACATTTTATCATCAAAATAATATTATATTGTGTACTCACAAGGAAGGGTGAGAATCACCCCTAAAGTTCACTGCAAGAACAGTTTCTTAGATATCTCTGTGTCTATGCAAATTTTTTTTTTTTATTTGAAACCAATTGGATATTGGTTATCATTGAACGTCGTTATTATGTACATCATTTCGACCCCCAGGGGTTGCATGCCTTATTTTTCATATGGTAAAAATGATTTATTTTATTTTTGCTCTGCAAAAATTTGTAAAGATAATCGAATATTTATAAAAATAATTTTATTACAAAGAAAATTAAATGCTAGAGTTGACGCGTGTCAAGGTTTTTCACAAAAGTACATTTCAAGAGGGTGAACTACCCCTTTTCAGTATTTTTCACTTCTCTTTGGAAAGTTATTTTTACATAAAACAAAGTAAGTGTATTTACATGTGTTAACTAAAAATAATTTTGATATTCTGGTACAAACACAAATATAGCGGTTATCGCATTTTGCAGGTTGAACTACTCCCACATAGTGTGTTCATATGTAGCAACGATCAGAGTGTCAGTAATCGATGTCAATCAAACTTTGCTGAGTTGTAGAGTAAACAAAGTAAAAGATACGTATATTTTTTCATCTGCGGAAAAGCATTTCAAAGGGGATAAGCACCCTTGAAAATCAACCTACAAAAGTTTTTCCAGAATTCCTCATTCATTATGCAAATTTTCTCCAAACCCTGTTGGCGACAGCTTGTAATCGGACAAAGATATTAAATACAATATTCTAAACTCCAGGGGTTACATCCCATTTTTTTATCAGTGTAAAAAAGTTTTTTTTTAAATTTTCCTCTAGAAAAATTATAAAATTCGTTACATACAAATATCTTTTCAAATAAAAGTAAACAATATTATGGGTAGTTTACCCTCTGGAAATGCATTTTTCTAACCATGCCTAAAACGCGCTAACTTCAGAATCTTATTTTCTTTGAAATAAACTCACAAGTATTTAACGAATTTTATCATTTTGCAGAGAAAAAAAAAACACGTTTACCCCGATAAAAAATGGGATGTCACCCCAGGAGTTTGAAATGTATTCAATATCGTCGTTCGATGATAAACTATCGCCAACTGGTTTTAGAAAAACTTGCATAATAAAAGAGGAAATCTGAAAAAACTTATAAAAGTTGAATTCCAGGGGTGCTTATCCCCTTTAAATTTTTGTTTGCAGATAAAGAATATACGTATCTTTTACTTTTTTGTACTCTCCAACGCAGCGAAGTTTCATTGTCATCCAATACTGACACTCTGAACGTTGCTATATATGTACACACTATGTAGGGGTAGTTTAACCCCCAAAATGCGATAACCGCTATATTTGTGTTTGTACTAAGATATAAAACTTATTTTTAGTTAACACATGTAAATACAATTACTTTAGTATTATGTACAAATAATTGTTCAAAGAAAATTGAAAAATACTAATCAGGGTAGTTTAACCTCTTGAAATATACTTTTGTGCAAACCCTAGAACGCGTCAAATTTAGAATTTGATTTTCTTCAGGATGAAATTATTTGTGTAAATATGTTATTATTTTTACAATTTTTGCAGAGCAAATATTTGAAGATAAAAATCATTTTTACCCATATAATAAATTAGGGATGCGACTTCTGCCGGTCGAAATGCTGTACATAATATCGGCGTTCAATAAGAAACAATCTCCAATTGGTTTCAAGAAAAAATTGCATAGAAACAGAGATATCGTGAAAAAACTGTTTTTGGGGGTGAACTTTAGGGGTGATTATCACCCCTTCGAAACATTTTTCAGCTGAGAATAAAAAAGATGTGTCTCGTATTTTTGTGTCCTCTAAAACATAGCGAAGTTTCATTAAAATCGGTTACTGATACTTCGATAACATTCCTTGTCAGTGAAACAGTCTTTTTATCTGATCGTGAGTTTGTAATAACGAGGCATAGCCAAAGACACTTTACTTTAGAGGGTGGGTGGGGTGGGGGAGAGATAAATTTACGGTTGTGAACAAGGGGCCGGGAGTGGGAGTATAACATAGCTCAAAATTGTTTATTATTAATAATTATTGCAAATGTTGCGTTGACCTTAATTGCATGTAATTGTTTATTATTATGATTATTATCATTATTATGTTATTAGAACGCCCAAAAAAGGATCCTTGAGTAAATAATTCTTGAGTAAAGTTGAGAAGCTTTACGAAAATGATGTTATTAATTTTTTGTTATTTGGGGTTCTGCTTGTGATTTTTTAAACATAAATGGTATTTAAAAAAATTCAATAAATGAATAAATAAATTATTTTCAATATTATATTTACTTTTACGCAAAAAATCTTCAAATTATATATAGGAAAGAGTAATCGCCTCGTTTCGATTTTTTAAGATTTTACTGGAGTAATACAAATCTTCTAATGTTTCCGTACGAGAAATGCATAGTGGTCGCAAATCCGAAAGAATTGCAGAAATTAAAAAAAAAGATCCGATCTGCACAAAATGTACCGTAAAGAAATTTTTCACGAAGCTGATTTTGAATTTAAAATTCAAATTAAAAAAAAATTGCGGCACCAATGTGCCTACCAATAGCTCGATAGAATGATGCAATCGGTATGTAATTTAATGTACACGTGTTTTCTGGGCAGCTCGTTTCAAATTTGAAATACCAGTTTTGGAAAACACAATATTGGCTCCCAGTTAGGGCGCAAAAGACCGGAAAAATAATTCGATCGAAATGAAAGTTACTGCCTAGGGGTTTCTTCAGGCAGTTTAGTTCAAATTTTAAATCTAAATTTTCAAAAACAAAATGGCATCTCCAATGTGATGCCCAGAAACTCGAAAAAATGATGGAATCTAATAAAAATTACATTTCAGGTGTTTTTGGCAGCTAATTTCAAATAATAAATCCAATTTTCACGAAAAATGACCACTCTAGTGAGGGGTACACGAACTCGAAAAAAAAATCCGATATGAATCAAATTGACTATACATGGATTTTTCGGATAGCTGATTTAAAATCTGAATTCTAAATTTTTTAAAGAAACAAAATGGTGATTTCAATATTCCGCGACAAAACACAAAAATATTCCCTCACAGCAATAGGATATATGTACCAAAATTTCCCATTCGATTCCATTTATCTCCCAGGTTATTCTGACTGAACGTCTGAATATCCTTGGGATAAACTGGCAGATAACTGGCATCAAGTGGGATATCCTGGTATATGCTATTGCTGCGTGGGGTTGAAAAATTTACTTTTTGATTTTATTTTTACTAATACCTACTTATGTTTATCATTTACTCAATTCATAGGTTTAATGGATAATTAGAATTATTATTATTATTTTACGCAAGAAAAAGAATCGATTGAATGGAAAATATTTGGATCAGTGAATTGAAAAATGCCGATTTTTTCGGGCTGCGGTCCACCCAGGGAAGAAGAATCGATTTAATTGAAATTATTTGAATCGGAGAATTTAAGAATGCTGATTCACACGAATTCTGGTCTGTCGGTTTGTGAAATTTTTAATTGGTGTCATAAGTTTAATAATTTCAATCGGTTACCATACAGCCACCACCGATTCAGGTAAATTTCGTTGAATTTTTTTTTCATTTTTTTCAAGCGGAACAATCACTTGATAAGTTTCTCGTATTTCAGAAAACTCAGCTAGAAAATGTTTCAATTAAAGGAACTGGAAAATAATTCAACTAGATTTGCTTGAATTGGTGGCGACTGTATGTTAGTCGATTGAAATGATTAATATTCAGTTGGATCGGTATTCTCAAATTTTCAGAATCAAATAATTACCATTCGAATATTTCGTTCGACGCAAAAATTATTGAATACGAACTACTAATTTTACTTCAAATCGCTAATACGTGCTATCAAAAGAAGAAAAATGTGCTCTTATGTTGAAGGGTGCAAATATGAGAATAAAAAAAATATTTTAAAATTATAGGTAATACTAGAGCTTATACAGTTTATACACTGTGAACAATTTATGGAAAATTTTGATTTGTTTTATACAAAAAATTTATAAAACAAATAAAAATTATAGATAACATTTCCTACTATATATAACTTTTCCGCTTGTGCTACCTCTACATGTTATCAAAACGTTTTTATTAATATTTTAATTTTGCACCTCTAGCAATGTTTGCAATTGCTACATAAGTATGGCCTTTATACTTTAAAATTTTTGAAGGAACATTATTTCAAAAATAAATATAATTTTATTTGTCTCGTTGAATTCATATTGTTTTCGAATAATAAATTCCATGCTGGAAATCTTATCAATTCAAGTGTATGCTCCTTTTTCTCTGACTCACGATTTGAGGAAATATTTATTTCTATAAAATGAGTCAAGGTTCAAGCAGAAAAAAATATCCGGTTAAAATTGTTTTTCAGAAATAGTGACTTTGTATTTTTATTAATAACTCTGTTCAGCTGATTTTCATCAAAACTAAAATTATTTAAAAAATAAACTTGGTCGCAAAAATATTAATTGTATTATTCATGAATGTATCGTTTTGCAAGCAGCCAAATAAAGCTGTTCAGAATTGTCTCAACAATGAAATAAGCTATGGATCAATAGTTAATTTGTGCTTTTATTTTCTCTTAATGCAAAAGCAGCAAATCTTATTTAATCTTAATTATCAAGGGTTAGTTTTATTTTTCGAAGGATTCTTTATAACTGAAGGGTAGAAATGCAGAAGGAGTCAAGCGCAAAATTTTCGAAATTGGGTTTATTAGCTCAAAAAATCAGATAAATTCACATACACATGCCTGCCAAAGGATTTTTTTGGGGCATTATTTTTCAAAATTCCCACTAAAAAAAGAACAGCTAGAGGGGTCAAGCGCCAATGTGTACTTGATCCCGATCGATCATCGCGCCTGCGCAGTATTGAGAAATCACGATCGTAGCAGACGAAAGGACGCCTGTGTTTGGCTTGTGTTTTTGTGTTTACAGTAAAAAATTGTGGTTTTTTAAATTAAAAACAATGCCACTTGGTGGAAATTTTGCCTTTTATGCCTCCTTGGGCGCAGCAAAAATATATAGAAATTATTCAGGGGCATTAAAATATGTATAACGATCCATATGCTGATGATGGTTACCCCGTTTTATAATATTTTTTCTACGATTTTATAATAAAAAGTTCAACAAAAATTTTCCTTGAATATCTTGAATTAATCACATTCTGAAAATATTGATATGGTACAATCTACAATAGGATAAAATAATAAATTGCTTACTTCTAATTTCAACAGACATAATGTTACAAGAAGAGTCCCAATATAAGGAAAATAATAATAATTGCAGTAATTATTGCCGTTTAAAGTTGTCCGAGAAGCTTTTCTAACCACAAAGTAAAAAATCCAATTTCATTTTTCTCGACACTGGTTAATTATTTTTAATTACTATTGGGTCCTTCCATTCAGTACTAAATAAGCTAAAACCCAATTTCTCATTTTTTGGAAATTTGCAAAATTATTGCTGCTATCGTCATTTGAAGTTGAAATGTCAGTTTTACGCTATTTCGAAGTCATAATTGGATTTTCAAATTTCTCGAAACTGCGTGATTTTTTTAAAACAAACTTTTTGGAAATCAGTTCGTCCATTCAATAGCTAGAATTCAAAATTTTTAGTTTTTTCTTAAACTACAAACTGACTCCACAATTAATGTTGAAAGATGTTAAAAGTCGATACGGACCCGAAATCTAACCTCCAAACGTGAGCTGTTTCATTAATTTTCTCGAAACCGGATAGCTTTTTGGAAGCAAACTTTTTTAGTTTTATAGAGCATGAAAGTATCTCGAAAGCACTTTCTTATTTTTTTCTTAAATGGTCCTGCTGAATTTACAACATGTTTTTAGTCTCTCCTGAAAAAAGTGAAAAATGGCGCTTGACTCCTTCTGCATTTCTACCCTTCAACTCTGTTTAGCTGGTTTCTATAAAAATTACAATTGTTTTGAGAAGAAAGTTGTTTACAAAAATGAGAAATGTATTATTTATAAATCAATCTTTTTTTCAATTCAACCAAATACAGCTGTACAGAATTTTCGAAAAAAAAGCTATTGCTCATTGGGATTGAATAAAAATTGCAGCTGTTACCTACAACAGAAGCAAAAATATAAAAATACAAATAACTTTTCTAAATAAACAATTCTGCCAGGAATTTTTTCTACAGCGTACATATATTTTTGCTTCAAAACTCTCAGGAGTAAACAATGGATCTATTTTCATCAATTTTATAAGTCATTATAAAGATTTATGGAGTGAGTATCTCGATTGAGTTTACAGGAATTTTGCTATGAACTGTTCTTTTTTTTTCTTTGAACAAAATAGGGTAAGACCACCAATTCTTGGCACCTTAGTTTTGTTATTGGCATGCCAAAAACCGAAGTAAATTTATTTCATTTTGGATACCTACTTCACTGCACTGAATAATTAATATATGCATAATATGTAAAAATGATAGTAGAATTAAATTCATTGAAGCAAAACATGCTAAAAAAATGTATTTTCTATGAAATCAGAAAAGGGTGCCTTTTCAGTTATGAATAAATAATAAATAAACATCACAGAGAATCATATTTTGAACAATCTCTTTCTTTCTTATGAATATATTTTCCTAAAATAAAAAAAATATTTGTAAAATGGATATCTGACTTCAATTCTCTTCTCACTAGAGACGAAAGTCAGGAACAATACCGGAAGCAATTTCCTGACTGCAGTAAGTCCACCTTGTCCCATGAAATGTTATAATCAATTAATTATTTGTTCAAGGTCCTTTTAATCTTTATATATGTATATCATCATCGACGAGACGTGTTTTCATCAGGACAGGTGGGGGGGGGGGAGGGTGCTGGTTTCAAAATATGTGGAATTGTTGAATTTGTTGTAATTCAAAACAAAAGTTTTACAAGTCATTTACAGTCATAGACCTCCCACCTACTCTTCATTATTCCATTATTTGTTTTCTTTCCTCTTGTGTGAGACAGATTATTTGTTTAAATTATTTTTTTTAAATATTGGGAAAAGAACAAAAATAATTCACTTGAAAAATACAATACTATTTGAAAAATGATTCTTGCTGAGGTTCCCTTATTACTTCTTCTTATTAACTAAAAAGTCTAAAGGACACTAGAGATTTAAGAAAAACAACTTTCTAGCATTACTCTGAGAGAAGATAGTTATAAACAATAATCAATTGTTCAAATAAGTATATTTGTTAACTTGCATTAATTGTTACCTCACTAATTGAAAATTGGACAAATAATGGAATTTTTTCTTTAAAACCGCGACTTTATAAATCTATTCTAAAAGAATATTGCTAAAAACAATTATAAATTTTATGAATAATCTATGTGAACATCTAATTATCAGTATAAAGTAGTATTTTACGCATTAGAAACAATTTGCATTTAAAAAGAGGGCAAAAAAGTCATAATTAGCGCAAAAAATTCGCAAAACCCATTTTTCACTCATGGGATTTTTCTGGGACCCTATAAAACAGACTAATGGGGGTGATATTCAAAAAGTATTATTTTATACATATTCTATGGCTAACTGTGAAGAAAAATGTTGAGTTTCAACTCGATTCAGCTAATATGGCTGCTTCGGAATAAATTTTAGAAAAACATCTTTCTTTCTTATGGGAAATACATGTTAAAATTCATGGGGTTTGGGCGCCCTCTGAATATTATTTTTTTCAGAAAAGAAATTGATTTTTTTTGTGGATTCGAACAAATTTTCGGGCGATAGACATGAAAATTCGAAAAAAAATTTTGGACCACCCCAGTGTGCATTGTACGAGTGTACAACTTTTGGATTTTCCAAGAGATAATGTCAAGAAAACTCCTACCAAGTTCAGAAAATGTGCGAGGTATTTTGGGAATTTTATCGAAAATAACTTCAGGAAAATTTCGTAATGATCGAAACAAGTATTTATTTAGAATGATCCATTTCTCTTTCATGCACTAAATAAACGTTTCTTCCAACAAATGTTGAGAACACAATGTTCCTATTCTATTAGAAAAACTACCAATAGTTGAGAAAAAGTTTCCTATTCCAGGTCCGGTTATTTCCGAATTTGTACTGTTAAAATAAATTTAAAAATTGGAAAATTTTCAAAATGTTCTAAGGCAATCTTGTTTTCTAACTTATTGGAGAAACCTTACACAATGTAATTGTTCTCTATGAGAGATAATACTTTTCCACAAAAATTGGAAAAATATATTTTCTAACTGTAACAGGAAAACTACCAATTATTAAAAAAAATACCCATTATATTTCGGGTTATTAACCACTTTATATTGGTAAAATTACTTAAAGACTGGGAAAATTCATAACAATTAATAATGGAAATATGACCTTCGAAAATTATAATTTTGCTAAATAATGGAAATATTACAAATTTTACAGGAAAATAAGTTTTCTCATACAAAATAGGGAATGTGACTTCCAAAATTGTTGGAAATATTTCCGAAATTTTTTTCAGTGGATATCTATCGAGAATGTAGCATTTTTTGACAGTCATCAAAATAAAACCATTCCAAGTCATGAAAGTTATTTTTAGATGTTTTGAAGTATTTTTTGTTTTTCATGCTTTTTTAAAAGCAGGTAACCTCAATTGAAGGCGTACTTGAATTCTGTTGAGTAAGTGGCTCACTAGATTGTATAAAAGCTCGCCACGCTCATCACATTTTTACATTCGTTTCCAAATTCACGAAAGATTTTAAGTAGTTTCGTAAATCATAAAGTTTACAAATTTGAATGAAGACACAAGTGATTATACTCTGAAATACGTAAAAAATGGTGCCGTGGAAGTTGATCTTCGCTTTCATATTTATCATAGTCACACCAGCATTGATTATTGGAGAGACTTTCTACGACGTGGGTAATCAAGGATATGATTGTGGCGGCGCAACGGCAATGGCTGAGAGAAAATTGACTGGCTTTTATAAAAATGCTTATTGGGAGAATGAGGTGCAGGCAAAATCCGGGTATGCGGGCGATAAAATTTCACGTATTATTATCAAGAACGAAGTACCCAATGAGGGACATCCAACTGTGACTATACTTAGAGGTGGTTTAACGAAACACTTTGTCGAAATAAGACTCAAAAGCGCACCGAAAAAAGAAATCTATTGCACCATTGAGCTAGAGTGTGTGGCAGCTTCTTCTCCTCCAAGAAAACGTGGATCGGCAAGTACGTCTGCTTACTCGGAGTTGGATAGACCTTATAGTCTTCGACGGGATGGAAATAGTGACTCTTTTCAACATCATTGGGTTAAACGCTAAACAGTCTGGACATACTAAAGAACTCACAGTATTGTCAACTCGTATCTTCATACTGCGTATAGACATTTCCTTTCGGTGATTGGTTCTATATTCAACTAATTAATCTTTGTTAAAATCGTGTGTTTTAAAACTGTGTAACAAAAATGTTGTTTTGTGTGTCATAGAGTGAATCAGTATGCTAGTATAGATAGGCTATATTATTATTAATCGTGTTTAATTAGTTTCTAATGTCTCTTGTTGAAACTCTGATAAGAAAATGTTAATTGGCGGTTTATTTCAACTTTGAGAAGCATGTAAATAGGACAATGGTTCTGCATAAAAGCTTGTCACACTCGCCAGATGTTTATACTTACCGTGACAAAAAAATAATTGAAGATGAATCTCGTTGCAGGTACTTGTGTGTTGAAGTATCATAACATGTGTCCAATCTAAAAATAACAAACTTTGGTTTTGAAATTATCTGAATTCTTCAGCTAGACAAAAAAAGAAAAAAATCCCACACTTTTTGTTTGCCTTAACCCACTTGACAAGTACCCGCAACGAGATTTTAACTATCTGAAGGCAACTTTCATTGTAGGTAGATCGAACACAGAAATAAGTGTTGGATTTATATTTCGTTTTGTTTTTGTCTAGCGAAAGAATTCAGATAATTTCAAAATGAAAGTTTGTTATTTTTATATTAGGCACATGTCATTATACTCCAACACACGCATAGAATGGTTTCATGTCAACTGATCCTGGCGTTTATATTGACTATAAAATTGGTTATCAATGCAGTTACATTCTCAAATGTCAAGAAAGTACTTCCATTTCACGAATTAGTTCTTGGATCTAGAGCTCCATACGACCGACTTCTTGTATAACAATTTTTATATGTACCAGAAAAACTATTCAGGACTCTCAAACATGTTGAGGCTATATGTACTCCAAGGCAAGAAACAATTACTAGTTTCAAATTTGTAAATAAAAAAAAATGATGGACGTGGGCCATGAACCAATTGCATTTCTTCAATCAAAACATTTTGTTAGTGTGTTGGAATTTGTGTTTGCGTGTGTGTCAATGTGTATTACTATGAAACTGATTTCGAATAATAAAAAAATTGTATCTTGACATAGTTTACCATTTATTTATTTCTTCTACCTCATTTTACAATAAGTATACCTATTATAGATTTACAATTTATGACTATATATTACAGATCCGAAGCAGCTTACAAATTTTTTAAGTCATTTTTTTACAATAGCGGTTACTTGGTTTGAAGCGTTTCTACTGCTAAATGCAATAATTACTTCATTTTTTGGATTGGTCAAACAATTCTCGAAATAATTGGAAAAAAAATCGAAAACTGCAAAATACTAAGCGTATTATAGCAAGGCCGCTTTTATTTGCGACTTCTGAGCCAGAAAAGAAGAACAAGCATGATTAATTGCATCTTTTTTGAATATCTTTATATTGCTTAAATCACCCAGAGGTCAGAAAAAATTATTCTATAATTCAAAACTTTTCATAACTTAAGGACGAAGAGGGTAGTATATCAATAGATACAGATACACATTTAAATGAAAAGATTCCGAAGTGCAGAATTCGCTCAGAGGCTGAAAACATCATTTACACATTTTTCATTTAAACCAGTGTAAATTTAATAAACGTACACTGGTACATTGGTCAGTGCATTCACTTCTCGATGTTTTTTAGACAATTATGTAAACATTTTCGAGGCACGAGATAAGACGACATATATTTTGTTCTAGTTACATTTGTTATTTTTGCAACCCCCAATGTTTTATTTGGAAATAATAGTTTGCCTATTGTGCTTTCTAGATTTATAATCCTTTTTTCAATAAGCCTAATAAAAAAGTGTATTTCTGAAGTCTGTTAAATATTTTTCATTAACGTTTAATTTAGATTTTTTTAACGAACTTTTAAAAATGTGTGATATTAAAAAAATGACTCAGAAAGATCTTGAAGATTTGCCACGTAGGTGAAAAATGGAGGTCAGATTCACATTCAGCACAAAAATATGAAGTTAGAAAAATAAACTGTCTTGCAGTAGAATTATCTTCTTTGAAAATCTAATAAATTGTTAATAAAAATTTCAATTTCCGAAAAAAACAAGCAAAATCCGAAGTTGTTCACGCGCTTAGACTTTATTGTTTTGAATAAAAATCATTGGATTTAAATCTAATGATTTTTTATTTAAAAATAAAACCTGAAGTGTTTGAAGAACTGTAAATATTCTTTGAAATCTAATAATTTCTAATTAAAAATATCAACAACTTCTGACAAGAAACACTGTCATAACATATAATAGAAAATTGCTTCGAATTGTGATGATCTTCAAAATCTACTGATTTTTGTTTAAATAATCAATTTCCTTTGAGAACGGAAATATATCCTAAAATGATTAAAAGTCTTGAATCTTCTTTGAAATGTAATTTTTTAATTTAAAAATACCAATTTCTGACGAGAAACACTAATATAATCCAAAATTGTTGAGAGATTCAAAATCTTGTTCAAATTATACTGATTTTTCTTCGAGAATACCAGGTCTTGGTTTAAAACGTTAACATAATCTAAAATTCTTAAAATTTGTGAATCTTCTTTAAGATATGACTTTTTTTATTAAAAATACCAATTTTCGACGAAAACACATAATCAAAAATTATTGAGCAATTCTGGATCTTGTTCAAACTATAATAATTTTTGTTTGAAAATACAAATTTTCTGCAAATTTTGCTCAAAATTTAATGATTTTTTCTTAAATATCAATTTTTGGTGTATACCCCCTAACATAACCAAATAGTTGTGAATTCGATCCGGAGTGTTTCCACATTGTTTGTATTTATAATTATATGGTGCCCATTTCACGAGTACTTTGCTTCCCGTTAGCAAATGTATTTGCTTCCTCATAGGGGAAGCATTACTTATTTTTTTGAATAATAGGCAAAGCAAAGTCTTCATTTTCATCAAGTTAAAAATAGAAATTTACAAAAAATGAAAAACTACAAAATAATACAAAAAAATTTTTTAACACAGAGCCAAATCAGAAATATCAAATTTTGTATTCGAAATGATAATTTTTCGAGCTGGAAAAGGGAAGCGAAAAGTTCTGTCGCACCCTATCCCTTTCTCAGCTTTATGATTTCTTTACAAAAATTGTCAGAATTACTCTATTTGAAAATTTATGATCAAAAAGTCTTTTCTATTCATGCGTCAACTTTGAATTATGTCGATGAAAAAAGTTTTTCTGTTTGAAACAGATGGCTCAAATATTATAAAAGAGCATAACTTCCTCAATTTTCAACGAAGTGTATTAATATTATAGATCAATCGATTTGCTTCGAATCAAGGAATCTTTTCCGTTCATGCATCAATTTTGAGTTATGCTAGTGAAAAAAGTTAAAAAACTGTGTTTTCAAATCTAATGCTATGGGTCAATCGATTCATCTTGAATCGACACAACTTTTCTATTCTCGCATCAACTTTGAATTATGAGAATGAGAACATTTTTACTATAAAAAACGATTTAAAAAATATATAAATTACTATAACTTCCCTATTCTTGGATAAAATGTATCAACATTGCAGGTCAATTGATTCGTCTCGAACCAAGGAATTTTTTATATTCTTGCATCAACTTTGAATTATGTTGAAGAAAAAAGTTTTACTATAAAAAACCGTATTTTCAATTATTATGCATTACCATAGCTTCCTTACTCTTTAATTAAATTTTTTGATATTATAGGTCAATCGATTCGAATCGAATCAACACATCTTTTCTGTTCTTGCATCAACTTTGAATTATGTTAAGGAAAAAAGTTTTACTATAAAAACCCGATTTTCAAAATATATAAATTACCATAACTTCCCTACTCTTTAATAAAATGCATTAACATTATAGGTCAATCGATTCGTCTCGAACGAAGGAATCTTTCATATTCTTGCATCAACTTTGAATTATGCTAATGAAAAAAGTTTTTCTATAAAAAAACCGATTTTTAAAATATTATTGAGTGCTAAAAAAAATGCAATGAATATTTTCAGAAATCCTTTGGTCAGTTTCAAGATATTAGTGAGGAAAATAAGCCCTTCAAATTTCATCAATTTTTCTGCAACCGTTTTCTAGTTATTGTGTTCACAAAAAAGTGTGATATCCACACACACGCACACACACACAGCCGGCAAATTGCTTAGAACATTGTATTAGACATTTTTAAATTCGGGACGGTTTAATTAAATGAATTTGAACATTTTGGAGAATGTTACCATTACAAAGCTTCCTCTATGAGGAAGTAAAATTGTTGAAATGTGTAAACTTGATAATGATTTTTGTTTGAAACTGTTTTTTTTTCAGAGAAAAAAATTAACACAATGTAAAATTCAAAATATTGTAAGTTATTACAATATTAACTTATGGTTAATAGTTACTTATTAATTTGAAATAAATACCGACTTAAATAAATAAATAAAGTATATAAATAAGTACCGACATTTTTTTTATTGGTATCTACAATTTTTTTTTACCGGTACCGACAGTGCATTTACTCTGAATATTTCATTTGAAAATATTTTCATTATTAATTTAAAAAAATTAAAAATCACTGATGCATCGCCTACGAGGAAGTAATTTTTTTTCTAATCAATAATGATGAGCAAGCATAGTGTTCATGAAATGAGCACCTTACAAATATAAATAAAAACAAAGTTGAAAGACTCGAGATCGAATTCACGACTAATATATAATTCATGATGTATTTGAGAACAGGGCTTTAAGACCCTCACTAGTAGTCTTGCGCGCGCCTATTAATTTTTTTTCTTATGAAACAGAATAAACCAAATGATTATTTTTTCTATGTTATTTACATTTAATTAATGTAACAAAATATCTGCAGAAAATATTTAGAAGGCACCACAATATGATTTCTGTAGCCACCAATAAGAAGCTATACTTTTCATTTTTTTCCTCTATTAAAGGAGTACATAATGGATTTCTCATATCTCATTTGTAGGTAAATTCTGCCATCGTTATCATCTGGAAAAAATTGTCAATATAATTATAATTCAATTTATTATAATTGGCTCTTAAATTTTTTCAACACTTAACTTATTTGTAAATCATATTGCGGTAATAAATTTGGTTATTTTATAAATAAAAAAAAATGTTATTTCTAAAATAAATTGTAAATTGTTCGTTCTAACATGTATATGCGTATATAAATTTCAATTCAATAAATGTCACGAATAGTATTAATTTTTGTTATTGTATGAGTTGTACAAAATTGAAGAAAATTAATGATACATAGAATAATAGCATTAATTACGAAACGTTCAGTTTTTAAGAAATATGATCACAAATTTCTATGTTATCTATTTGTTTGGCAGTTATTGCCTTTACTCTATAGTAATATCCATTCGCCACTAATATTTTATTATGCATTGAGAGCTGTAGTGAATTTTTTTCATAAAAAATTAATTTTCTAATTTTCATCACAAATAATGCAAGTTATTACGAAAATGTAAAATGTATTTCAGTATAACATTTGTATACGTGACCATTCTTATCGTATCTGTCGTTCTTTATGTAAAATGAGTAAATTCTTTTATTATAAGAAGAAAATTATCCCGTCTATAAAAGATTCCACGTCTTTATGAACATCAAAGTCTCTTTCTGTTTTAAAGCTAAATTAAACAAAAATAATAATCATTTTTTTAACGTATCGCATAATTTACTCTAAAAAAATATTTTCTCCCTGATATATTCTGCGACTATACTTGTAGAATATGTCTCATTTTATATGGATTGTTTCTATAGACAGAAATTGTATGTAAAATATTGTACCATAAAATGGTTGAAAGTATAAAGTATAAATTTTATTGTTTAAATCCACATATGCTATATAAGTTATAATACAAAAACGTTGCACAAAGTATTTGGTTTACATCGTCGGACTTACCTCGCTTTTTGTATACTATTTTTATGAAGCATTGGTTTCATCTGATAGTTTGATTTTTTGATTAGATTCTTCCTCGTTATTATTGTTCAATTGTCGTTTCAAAATTTAATAATATCTTCCATTTGTAAAAATATTATAGTTTTAAACTTAACTGGTCTATTTGTGGTTAAAAATTGATCTTTTTGGTTCTAAATTCAACCATTTATGCAAACAAATCCAAAGCGAAAAAATATAAACTGAAAATTAATCAAATCAAATTTAAACTAATATCACATCCATTGCTCAAAGTACTTCGGTGGAAATTTATGTCATTTGTTAAAGATTCGTCCTTTTGGGTACATAATACATATTTTGTTCAAAATTGAATGGCTTAGCTGCCCCAGCTAGACGTTTAGCTGGATTTCGTCTTCTAAGAAAATATAGCTGTGTTACCTAAATTTTTAGCTGTTTTAGCTAATTTTGCCGTCTGAAAATTTTCTAGCTAATTTATCTAAATAATTTCTAGGTGGAAAAATTTAGCTAAAATAGCTAGACATTTAGGTAACTCAGCTAGAAATTTAGATAACACAGCTATATTTTCTCAGAAGACGAAATCCAGCTAAACGTATAGCTGGGAAGCTAAACCATTTTTTTCAATGATTCTTCTCTGATAGAAAATCAATCTTCTTGTTCAAAAATTCATCTTTTTGATTGAAAATTCAGATATTTATTTAAACATTCAACATTTTTTTTGAAAGGATCATCTTTTTGGCTTGAAAAATTAACATTTTTTATCACTTTTTTTTATTGTTTGAGAAACCTTTCTTGGTTGATGAATTTGTGTTTTTGATTTGAAAATAGTGTCTTTAGTGTATTTTTTCGAAATAGTAGCAAAACAGCGTTATTGCTTAAAAAAAGTGTCAAATAGTGTCAATAGTGTGTTGAGCCCGAGGCCTGAATTTGTAATCTATTATTCTAAGGGCTGCCACAGCCTAATTTATTTGAAAAAAGTGACCTATTTAAAACAAAAAAAGCAGAGAAAGGGCATTACAAAAAATGTCGGATTGAAAAGTATTCGAAAGTATTGTATTTGGAAAACGATGTTGTCGAAAAGAAGAGTTTCAGAGAATATCTCGTGAGTCCGATGCAATAATTTTAAATTTGACGTTTTTTGCAGCAAGACTAATTTCTAATAAAAAAGGGACTAAAAGTCAATATGTGCATTAATAGTGTGACTAATGTTCTTCAGGATTTGAAGGGCATTCCGAAGAATTTGATTCATATGGCTTCAAATAATTAAAGTTAAAATTTAAAAAAAAAATGGAAATAAATTGGAAAACATTTTAAGATTCCAAAAAATTTCATTGATTTTAGTAAGTTAAAAATAAATATAGAAAAATACAAGGGAATTCAAAAGAATTTGATGAAATGTTGAATTCAGAATCAGTGTAAAACACTTCAAGACTAATTGATTTAAATTAAAAGAATTCAGGTAAATTAACAAAATTCGAAAGAGATAATAAAATTTTTTTGAATGAATTAGTAATAATTCATGGTGCATTTAAAATGAATTCAAATTGATTGAAAAACATATTTGAAAATCTCTTCAAGTCTGTGAATACCCACCAAATCCCTCAATTCTTGTAAATGAATTCTTTGAAAAACATGAAAATATTATGAAATCTTGTGAAACTGTATCAAATTTTATAATGTTTTCTTGGATCCTGGAAAATTTATTAAAATACTTTGAGAGCTTTCAAAACCCATTAAAATCATTGTAATCTTTGGAAATCTCAGAAAATTCATTTAAATATTTTGAAATATATTGGAACCTTTCAGGTCCTATGAAATAGTCTCATATATTCCGAAGTTCTAAAAAAATGTTTTAAAACCCCAGAAAAATGTTGTTTATTTCTCTTAAAGTCATTCAAAGCCTTTAAAATATCTTGAAACATTAATAACATCTTGAAAGTGCATTAAAGTATTCAAAAACACTTTAAAATATTTTAAATCCTTTGAAATCTTCTAAAATTTTTTGACAATTTTTAAGGCTCTTGAAAATTCCTTGGAATTACAAACAACAGAATTTTAAATCTCTAAAATCCTTTCAAATTATTGAAATCTATTAAAAAATTTCTTGGAATATTTTGAAATATTCTGAATGATTTCAATAAAATTCTGAAAGCGACTGTTTACAGTCCTAATTATTCTTGACAGAGACTTAAACTTCTTTTTACAGAAAAAAGACACTGGCTTGATCTAAGGAGCAATCCAATATTGATTTTCCTTAATCTAAATCTTTAAATGAACATGAAAGATAATTCATATCTGATATGGATACTAGGGTGGTCCTTATTTAATCTTGGTGGATTTTTTTTTGAATTTTTTTGTTCTCATCCCCCTGTTTGGTTGGAATGGGCAAAAAAATGATCTCCACCAAATTTAAGCGAAATCAGTTAATATTAAAATGTGGCCCAAAGAACTCAAAGTTTCTCATGCAATTAACATGGGGAAAAGTACGGTAAAATTTCAAATGCAGGTAATTTTTTTACATTTCATCGGAATCCTTTGGCTCTGTACAATTATGATGATTAGAATATGTTGAAAAAATATATCTACAAGAAATTTTGCGTCCCAAATGTACAAAATGGCGGACCCCTGAAGGACCCCGCACAAAACACATGATAAAAAAGAACCCGGTGGCATTTTAAAAGTTTTTGATATTTTTGCTTCCTCATAGAGGAAGCTTTGTAATGGTAACATTTTCCAAAATTTTTAAATTCATTTAATTGAACCTTCCTCAATTTAAAAACTTCTAATACAATGTTCTAAGCAATTGTCCGGATGTGTGTGTGTGTGTGTGTATGTGTGTGGGGATGTGTGGATGGGTGGATATCACGCTTTTTTGTTAACACGATAACTTGAAAACGGTTGCAGATAAATTGATGAAATTTGGAGGGCTTATTGTCCCGACTAATATCTTGAAACTGACCGAAGGATTTCTAAAAATATTTGTAGCATTTTTTCTGAGCACTAAATAATATTTGAAAAATTGGTTTTTTATAGTAAAACTTTTTCCATTAACATAATTCAAAGTTTATGCAAGAATATAAAAGATTCCTTGGTTCGAGACGAATCGATTGACCTATAATATTAATATATTTTATTAAAGCGTAGGGAAGTTATGGTAATTTATATATTTTGAAAATCGGTTTTTTATAGTAAAACTTTTTTCATTAACATAATTCAAAGTTGATGCAAGAACAGAAAAGATGTGTTTATTCAAGTCGAATCGATTGACCTATAATATTGATACATTTTATTGAAGAGTAAGAAAGCTATGGTAATGCATAATATTTGAAAATACGGTTTTTTATAGTGAAACTTTTTTCTTCAACATAATTCAAAGTTGATGCAAGAATATAAAAGATTCATTGGTTCAAGACGAATCGATTGACCCATAGCATTTATAATATTTGAGTCATCTGTTTCAAACAGAACAACTTTTTTCATTGACATAATTCAAATTTTATGCATGAATTGAAAAGACTTTTTGATCATAAATTTGCAAATAGAGCAATTCTGACAATTTTTGTAAAGAAATCATAAAGCTGGGAAAGGGATAGAGTGCGACAGAACTTTTCCCTTCCCTTTTCCAGCTTAAAAAATCATCATTTCGAATACAAAATTTGATTTGTCTGATTTGTCTTTGTGTTAACAATTTTTTTTCTATTATTTTGTAGTTTTGCATTTTTTGTACATTTATATTTTTAAATTGATCAAAATGAAGAATTTGGTTTGTCTATTATTGAAAAAATAACTAATGCTTCCTCTATGAGGAAGCAAATACATTTGCTAACGGGAAGCAAAGTGCTCGTAAAATGAGCACCATATAATTATAAATACAAACAAAGTGGAAACACTCGAGATCGAATTCACAGCTAGTTTAGTTTATGCCCTCCTGATAAAAAAATCCTCATGGGAAAACTCAAATTATGAACAGTTTTTGCGCCACGACGATTTAAAAGTCAGATTTGGGTAAATATTTTTACCTATGAAGTGGAATATATCACAGACTTTTTTTCCACGCTTTACATTGCTATAAGCGTTCGGACGATGCGCTAAGCGTTTAGGCAATGCGCAGAGTGTTCAAATAATTGCATGTTATCGAGCTTCAAATGCGAAATTCAATTTTTATTATCAAGAGGCGTTTGATTCTTTGACTCGGTGATAAAAATAGCTAATTCACATGCGCATGATAAACGCTACTTTCGTTTGAAAGATTGCATCCTAAGTTCGTCGCAAAGCGCTTAGGTTGAATGGCCAGACAAAAGAATCGATATGCAGCGTTGCAATTGGGCACTGATCAACCAGTTTATGTCAAGCACTCTAAAGTACCTTGTACAGAATTGTCCTTTGGTGCCAACGCTTCCATCCTACCCTCAACGCTAAGCGTTTATTAACAGCACTCAAAAAGCAAAATAAACTCCCAGCGTTGCTGTTTGGCTTTGATGCGCCAGTTTTAATCAAACAGTCTAAAACACCTCATAAGAAATGCTTATCTCGTTCCAACGGTCCTACTTAAGCTTCTACGCTAAGCGTTTAAGAAAGCATCCATACAACAAAATTAACTCCCAGCGTTGCTGTTTGCCTCGGATTAGCCAGTTTAAGGCAAGTAGTCTAAAACACCTTATGAAGAATACTTATCTCGTTCTTACGCTCCCACTTTAACTTCAACGCCAAGCGTTTGAGAAATCACGTAGACAACGAAATCAACTCCCAGCGTTGCTGTTTGGCGCTGATCAGCCAGTTCAAGTCCGCAATAATCATTTGATTGTGTTTCATGTCAAAGTCACTTGAATCACTGGAATCTCCCTGATGTTACACATTCGTATTGATGTCATATACTCATAGTTTCTGAGTACCACTTGATGACCGATGTCATAGTCGTCCTTAGTCATTTATTTTCACCAAATATTACTGCAAGTCACGTGAAGTTGTGCGGAATCACAGAATGTGTCTTAAGTAGTGGCATGTCTGCTAAAGTTGCTTGAAGTCAGTCATGGTCACTTAATATCCATTGGTTTCACATATAATCGTCAATAGTAACTTGAATCCACTCTATCTCTCCGAAACTCGTGTGAAGGTATGTAAAATAACGGAATGTGACTTGAGTAGCGGAATATCTCATAAAGTTGCTTGAACTCAAAAAGTGTCACTTGATATCCGTTTGTATCTCATATATTTGGCAAAAGTCACTTGAATCCACCAGACATCATCAGCAAATAACGTGGAGTTGTGTAAAGTCACTGAATGTGACTTATGTCACATTAATGATACAAGATTGTCGTTTTGAAGAAAGATGGCAATGGCTTCCAGAAACCGTTTACCTCTTTATGTCTGTGATAGATTATTTTGGCCAGGTCGGTTAGCTCGAATTGATGGAAACGAAAACCCAGATGAGCGCTATATTGCTATCCACAGACGTGATGGTTTCGGTAGGCCATCACTTATTATCACACCTCTCACGAGACTGTGCACTAATTGCAACCAATCTATTCGGATTGAAATAGCGGAAATCGAACGTGACCCCTTTTGCTTAAGGCTAAACGTGCTGACATAAACTGCGAATCGTAGCTGTTTTGTTTGTAATCCTATTGTTGACATCCACAGGCTTCCTTTGGAAAATAGAGCTTAGGTCTTCATTTTATGGAACATTTAAGTCCCCGAAGACGTTGAATCCTGCAGAATTCACTTAGATGATCGTGGTTTTTTTCTACAGCTGTTACCTGGGTTACAATTTGTCAATAGGCCATACATAATAAAGGGTCAGCATTTGCAGGTGTTTCTACAGGAGCTCCGTAACGTCGCAGTGAACTGTCTTGTTTATGAAGATGAAAACAGTTTCACAGATTCTGAATTCAAAGCCTTTTCTCCTGTGTCGAAAGAACAGTTCCGGGAAACGTCAACTGACTACTGATGGATTGTGGAGGCTAGAAATAGCCACATTAAGTTGATTTTCAAATTCTTTGCGCAAGTCATTCGTACGCTTCATCTTCACCATCTTGGTGATTTTTATCGATTTGCTGGAGCAATAATCAATCGCTACCACGCTATTGTGTACATGGAAGGGGCTGATGAAGATTTAGCTAGGCAGTTGCTGGAGAAAGCCCGCGAAGTAAATGTTGTTCAAGGGTCAGTGGAAGCCGAAGATCTGGATCACATAGATGGTAATGTTTGATGGGTTTGATTGGAGTTCCATCACGTACTTGACTTTCCGCACTTAACTTTGGACTTCCTCAAGGATCTGAATGTGGGTGTCTATCAAGTCAAGTTAGCTCCATCGTATATCCAGCATAAGTTACACAGGAAAGGAGAAGAGGTATTTCAACTAGAAGCCTTGAGGGATCGAGCTCGAGAAGGCATTGTACGGCGGCCTGGACTAATCAGAGTCAGAGTTTTTTCATGTCATCGCAATGCGACTAGGTACCGACTTTGTGTTGCGTGTCGACCCGTTGACGATAATGAGCACGATGATGAAATGGACGGTAACGAGACCGATCTCATTGAAGGATATTATTGCACACGAAAATCGGGAGCTCGTACTGTAGGCTCGTGTGCACATATTGCAAGCGTATTATGGTTCTTGGGATATGCACGGAATCAAGAAAATGTTTGATATCCCTTATCGTCTCTCGATAACACGATCCTTGATGCAGCAAATAGGCCTCAGCAACAGAACCCCGATGATGAGCCCACAGATGTTGAAGACTGAAAGCAACAAATCCTTATTTTCTACCAAATGATCACCTGATTTACATTTTATTTATTCTTGCTGGTGAACAGTATCAATGTCCATGATGGTAACAGAAAAAAAATGTCTTTTGTTCCTGCGTTATAATCTTTTGGTTTCTTCTATATATTTTGTCTCTCTTTCAGGAAATTAGTATCCTAAAGAAACTACTCACTCAGATCACATTATTATCAGCACTGATATTAATTCAAGCTGCCTGACAAAAAAAAATTAATTCAATGATCCAGGTATGTATTATGAAATATTGTTCTTCTACGTTATCTTCTTTTTCTTCTGATAAATAGCATTATTATTCCTGACTTTTCATGATTACAGAAGAAGCAAATATATCTTCTGTTCCTGTGTTATAATTTCGTTCTATTGTTCTTTTACATTTTTTCTTTCTTTCTGAAGATTACTATCCTACAGAAGCTACTTACCAAGATCAGATTCTCATCTGCACTGATATTATTACCAATACATATTGTTTTTCATTTTTTCTCCCATATTTTATTTTATGTTAAGTAATACGCATATTAATGATACTTCATTACACAAAATTACCTGCAAACGCGTTGTAATGGATTGAAGTCACCTTTGAATTATTAGCAATTATCTGAATGCAGTTCGAAATTACTTGAAATCATATCGAAATCACTTACAAATACATTAATTCACTCCTAAGTATTTGTCATTAATGCAGCCGCTTGCAATATTTTGCTTCCACTTGTATCTATTTATTATTTATTATTATTATACCATTGAGCCCAATCCATTTCAGGGTAAGCGTAACTCGTTCGGTTTTAGCCTAGTTGCGAGGGTAAGTTACGACGGTAAGTAAAGGATGTATAGGAGACGAGATAGATCTTAGATCAATCTAGAAGTCGCGTGCTCATTCAAACGACACACTCGTCTCACAACATGGCGCCGACACGAGCCACTCAACAAGCTCTCCAGAATATTATTAAGTATTAATTATTATTATTATTATTAATTGATAATATTATTAAGTATTAATTATTATTATTATTATTAATTAATAATATTATTAAGTATTAATTTATGATTGCGAAAACAGCATTGCTGGGGGTTAATTTTTTCATCTTCGTACATACTTACCTTTTACGCTCAGCGTTGAAGTTAAAATCAGAGCGTTGGATAGAGATAAGCATTCCTTATAAAGTGTTTTAGAATGCTTGACTTAAACTGGCGATTCAAAGCCAAACACCAACGCTGGGAGTTTATTATGTTGTCTGAGTGCTTTCCTTAAACCTTAAGCGTTGAAGGTATGATGGAAGCGTTGGCACGAAAGGAGAATTCTGTAAAAGGTACTTTAGAGTGCTTGACATAAACTGGTTGATCAGTGCCCAATTGCAGCCACATGTTAGTTTTAACCGATTTCGCTCAAATTTGGTGGAGATCATTTTTTTGGTAATTCCAACAAAATAGGGGGTTGAGACCAAGAAGAATCCAAAATCAAAAAATAAGGACCACCCTAATGGATACATCACATTTCTTATAATTTTGTCATTCATTTTCATGATAATCATATTCTTTAAGTAAAGCACTTTGCATTTTAAGACCAAAATTTTCAGTTATCAATTTAGCAAACTTCTCATCGTGCGTATCAAGTAATTTACCAGATTCTCCTTCAGAAATTAATATACATATATATTTCATCTGAGTCTAAAATTATTTTTATTTTTCTATTATAACAATTATTAAAAACAAATGTAAAGAAACTTCAAAATATTATATAAATTTATATTGTTGATAATTCACAATTGTTATTATTATAATAAGTCAGAAATAAAAACTAATTAATGTTTTAAATAATTTACTGTGTATCAGAAATTTTTATTATCACAGAAATATATCAAACAATATTACATCACTTCATAAAATCAAAATTTTTTATACAACGATATCACATCAACTCATAAAGTCAAAATGTTTTCTTATTAAAAACTCATAATTTCATAATCACATATTCTCATGTATATCACATATAATTATAGAATCAAAATGTTTTCTTACTCAAAACTCATAATTTTATGATCTCATAATCTCATGTATATCACTGTGATCCCGAATCCTGGAAAAAAAAATATTAGTATTATATGTTCATAAAATTGAGTCCTATTTTGTAAAATATCTAAACAAAATTTATTACTTCGAGATGAATAAATGATTTATGTAGTGAAGTAAAACGATAATTATTATTATTATATCAAGAAACAAAGTGAAAATATTTTTCTTGAATAAGAAAAATACTTTGTCATATGCAAAATAACATGTACTAAAATCAAACAAATGTTTATAACATTTGAAACTACTTTGAAATTAATGGAATTATTTCTTGAATGTAAATATTCCTTTTTTCCCTATAAATTCTGAAATATCAATCAAGTTAACTGCAATAAGATTATTTTAAAAGAAAATCCTTACGTATAATTCACGGCTGACGAATTATCCAGCTTGATATTTATGTATGAAGCATTAATTGTGAAAAGAAATAAAAAAATGTAAGTATTTTTAATGAAATAATTATGAAATCGAAGCACTTAACTATTAAAAATTTATAATTTGAGACGCAAATTTAAAAAATGTAAATCATGAGGATTGTTGATTCAATGTAATGAAAATTTGATTTACATTCATTTCATTTTCCGAATTTCTTCTTGAAAAAAATTGTTTTAAATTCAGCAGGAACATATCAAAGAAAGAGAAACTGATTTCTTTTTATAATTCCTACATTTTTACTATCACCGACTTCAGTTTTTCTTGCAGAAAATTACTCAATAGTAATGCATAAAATAACGTTCTAAATATTTAAAAAAAACAACCAAATAAATTTATGAAATAATTTTAAAACAGCAGATTAATTTATTTTAATACAACCTCCTATTAATAAAAAAAAGGAAAATATACTTACGAGTTTAGTCCTTCAGTAGTCTAATATCTGTCGTCAAGAATGTTGTTGATAATTACTTTATAAGTAATTACAACGAATCTCAAATTTTGTTTGAGTCGACTTGTAGAGAATGAATGAAACATCTGCGTTTCGAGTCAGTAAGTCTTCTAAATAAAAAAATTATCTTTTGAGAAAATATTTTAATTTTCAACAAAATAATTAGAATTTTCACAAAATCATTAAACTTATAACAAAAAAAAGAGCTATTCTAAATAAAATAAAGAAAAGTAAAATTTTTAAAACTAAGACATAAAGTTTATGAATTGAATTTTGAAAATTTTTAATATTTATAAATTTTATTGAATTTCTCTTAAATTTCACTGAATTCGCTGCAATTTAACTGAAATCAAGGTACAAAAAGTGGACAATTGTAGAAAATAACCTCAATCATCTAGCATTACATTAAGAGAAAATGAATGTTTGTACTAAAACTAAGAAATAAAGTTTATAAATTGAATTTTTAAAATATTCAATTTTATCGAATTTTTCTCAAATTTCACTGAATTCGCTCTAATTTAACTGAAATCAAGGACAAAAAGTTGGCAATTATAGAAAATAACCTCAATTATCTAGCGTTACAATAATTGAAAATGAATGGGTGTTGGGAAAATCGTGCATAAACTTAAATCATATAAGAAATGTTCATACTGAAAATATATATTATATTATATATTTGTTATTTATTTTATATGTATATATCCTTTTTTTTTAATTTTTGAAATTTTTTTGGATTTTCGAACAGTGTGCGTTGTTGGTACGGAAACATTAGAAGATTTGTATTATTACTCCAGTAAAATCTTGAAAAATCGAAACGAGGTGCAAACTCTTTCCTATATATATAATTTGAAGATTTTTCACTGAAAATAAATACATTATTGACAGTTATTTATCTATTTATTTATTGAATTTTTATAAATACTATTTTGGATTCAAAAAATCACAAGCAGATCCCCAAATAACAAAAAATTAATAACATCATGTTCGTAAAGCTTCTTAACTTTACTCAAAAATCTATGATTTTTGTTAGAAAATATGTATTTCCATCGATAAGGCATTAGCGTTTCTTCAAATTGTTTAAGATTGTTAGCTTTCCTAAATAATTGTTGATTTTTTTTTTTGGAAATACCAATTTTTCTGGAATGTTAATACAATACTATATTGTGAAACTTAATTTGTATAGCTTTTCTCAATGACTGATGAATTGTTTTTTAAAATATCCTTTTCCATGGTGGTCATATATACAAAACCTTACAAGTATCTAGGTCGTCTCAAAAATTCATGATTTTTCCTCTCTTTTGAAGTAGAGTAGTCGTTCGCTACGCCTCGTTATTGCAAACTCACGCTCGGATAAAAAGACTGTTTCACTAACAAGGAAGGTTATCGATGTGTCAGTAACCGATTTCAATGAAACTTCGCTATATGGTAGTGGATATAAAAATACGAGCACAAGTACGAGTAGAAATTATCAAATATTTACGAAAATAATTTTATTATAAAGAAAATCAAATTCTAAGGTTAACGTGTTACAGGACTTTTCACAAAAGCACATTTCAGGAGGGAAAACTATCCATTATTAGTACTTTTCTCTTTTCTTTGAAGAAGTATTTGTGCATACAACTATAGAAAGTGTGTTTGAATGTGTTAACAATAAATTGTGCCTATATTTTATTGCAAGCACAAATATAGCGGTTATCGCATTCTGGGGTTCAAACTACCCCTACTGAATGTACCCATATTTAGCAACAGTCATTGTCTAATGACTTTTTTGTAGTTTTATGATAATTTACAAATTTCTCATGTTCATATGTATACACAAGTTGATGGGATCAAAGCCACCCCCAAAGTTCACCCCCAAAACAATTTTTTCACGTTATTTCTGATTCTAACATAAGCAATTTTTTTAAAATCAATTGGAAATTGTTTATTCTTGAACGCCGATATTATGCTAAGAATTTCGAACCTCAGGGGTTGCATCCCTGATTTTTTATGAGGGTGAAAATGATTTTTTTATTTTCGCTCTTCAAAAATTGTAAGAATAATCGAATATCCATAAAAATAATTGTATCCTAAAGGAAATCAAATTCTAAGTTTGACGCGTTCTAGAGTTTTTCACATATGTACATTTTAAGAGGTTAAAATACCGCTTATTAGTATTTTTCACTCTTCGTTGAACAATCGTTGAACAATTTTGTTGAACAATTTCGTTGTAGAGCACAAAAAAGTAAAAACTACGTGTATTTTTTATCTGCGGAAAAAAAATTTTAAAGGGGATAAGCACCCATGAAATTCACCCTTCATGAGGTTGCAAAACGATACATTCATGAATAATACAATTATTATTTTTGTGAGCAAGTTTCTTTTTTAAATAATTGTCATTTTGCTAAAAATCAGCTAAACAGAGTTATAAATAAAAATACAAAGTCACTATTTCTGAAAAACAATTTTAACCGGATATTTTTTTTCTGATTGAACCTTGACTCATTTTACAGAAATAAATATATCCTCAAATAGTGAGTCAGATAAGAAGGAGCATACACTTGAATTGATAAGATTTCAAGCATGGAATTTATTATTCGAGAACAATCTGAATTCAACGAGACAAATGAAATCATATCTATTTTTGAAATAGTGTTCCTTTAAAAATTGTAAAGTATAAGAGGCCACAATTATAAAGCAATTGTGAAAATTGGTAGGGGTGCAAAATTAAAATAATAATAAAAACGTTTTGATAACATGTAGAGGTAGCACAGGCGGAAAAGTTATATATAGTAAGAAATGTTACATATAATTTTTATTTTTTAAATAAATTTTTCGTATAAAACAAATTAAGATTTTGCATAATTTTTTCACAGTGTATCAACTATGAAAGTATAACTATAGAACTATATATTACCTATAATTTTAAAATAATTTTTCCATTCTCATATTTGCACACTTCAACATAAGTGCACATTTTGCTTCTTTCAAAAGCGCGTATTAGCAATTTCAAATAAAGTTAGTAGTTCGTATTCAATAATTTTTGCGTAGAACGAAATATTCGAATGGTAAACTCAACTAACCTGAAGAATCGAAAATTTTATTTTATGTTTCGCTTTCGTTTTTTTTTTTTTTTTTTTTTTTTTTTTGTAAACTAAATATAATCCACCCAGGAAAAAGGAATTGACTAAATAATTTTAATTAAATCGATTCTTTTTCCCTGGTGGATCGCAGTCCGAAGAAATCAGCATTTTTAAATTCTCTGATTCAAATATTTTCCATTCAATCGATTTTTTTCCTGCGTAAAATAATAATAATACTTCTAATTATCCATTAAATCTATGAATTGAGTAAATTATAAATTTAAGTAGGTATTAGTAAAAATAAGGTCAAAAAGTAAATTGTTCAACCCCACGCAGCAATAGCATATAGCGGGTATTTTTTTGGCAGAATATTGGAATCACCATTTTATTTCTTTACAAAATTTAGAATTCAGATTTTAAATCAGCTATCCGAAAAATCCATGTATAGTAAATTTTATTCATATCGGATTATTTTTCGAGTTCGTGTACCCCTCACTAGAGCGGTCATTTTTCGTGAAAATTGGATTTATTATTTGAAATTAGCTGCCAAAAACAACTGAAATGTAATTTTGGTTAGATTTCATCATTTTTTCGAGTTTCTGGGAATCACATTGGAGCTGCCATTTTGTTTTTTAAAATTTTGATTTAAAATTTGAACTAAACTGCCTGAAAAACCCCTAGGCAGTATCTTACATTTCGATCAAATTATTATTTTTCCTAGCTTTTGCGCCCCACATGGGACCCAACATTGTTTTTTTCAAAATTGGTATTTCAAATTTGAAACAAGCTGCCCAGAAAACACGTGTACAGTAAATTTCATATCGATTGCATAATTTTTTCGAGTTATTGGTCGGCACATTGGTACCGCCATTTTTTTTAAATTTGAATTTAGAATTTAAAATCAGCTTTGTGCAAAATTTCGTTACAGTACATTTCTCGCAGATCGGATCATATTTTTTTTTAATTTCTGCAATTTTTTCGGATTTGGGACCACTGTGCCTTTGTGTTACGAAAACATTAAAAGATTTTTATTACTTCAGTAAAATGTTAAAAAATCGAAACGAGATGAGAAATCTTTCCTATATATTATTTGAAGTTTTTTGACGTAAAAATAAATATAGGATTGAAAATCAATTATTTATTCATGTATTGAATTTTTGAAAATATCATTTATTTAAAAAAAATCAAAAGCAGAACACCAAATAACAAAAAATTAATAACATCATGTTCGTAGAGCTTCTTAACTTTACTCAAGAATGTATGATTTTTGTTAAGAAATATGTATGTACATCGATAAGGCATAAACATTTGTTCCACTCGTTTGAACTTGTTAGCTTTCCTAAATAATTGTTGATTTTGTCCTGAAAATTCGAATTTTTGTAATGTTAAGATAACACTACACAGTGAAACCTAATTTTCATAACTTTTCTCATTAACTGATGAATTATCTTTCAAAATATCCTTTTTCATTGTCCTCATATAAACAAAACCTTAAAAGTATTTAGCTTTTCTCAAAAATTGATGATTTTTCCTCTGACATACCGATTTCCATTTAGAAAACCAAAACCTGTAACCTTCAATTCTCAGAACATTTAAGATTTCTTGAATAGTTAATGATTTTCCTTCTAAAGTATCAATTTTTGTTAAAAAAAGCCAAACATAACCTAAAAAGTGGTAGGACTTCCTCAATACTTGATGGTTTTCTCTTGAGATATCCATTTCTGCCAAGAAAACTCAAGCATATTAACCTTACATTTTTTTCAATTGTACAATTCTCTCAGTTCTTCATGATTTTTCTTTTGAAATATTCAGTTCCGTGGAAAATCGCCAAAACATAACCTTAAATTCGGAAAACTTTTTAGCTTTTCGCCCTTGTGTAAACAAATTTTGGCAAGGGAAATCAATGGATTTGAGTAGGACATTTTTAAATGCAAAATTTTAATTGGCTATTTTCTATTTTTATCTCTAAAATAATACCTAGTACATATAAATTTAGCAGTTCATAAAGTACTGCGGCTATTCGGAGGAAAATATGTTGGTTTATTAAATGGAATCAATGCTTAATTATGAACTAAGAAAGAATGATAATTTAATACGATCAATACGAACATTCAAAACAATTACATGCAATTAAGGTCAATGCCAAATTCGCAATAATTATTAATAATAACGAATTTTGGGCTATTTATACCCCCACTCCCGGCCCCTTGTTGACAACCGTAGATTACCCCCCCCCCCCATTCTAAAGTAAAGTGTCTTTGGCTATGCCTCGTTATTACAAACTCACGCTCAGATAAAAAGACTGTTTCACTAACAAGGAAGGTTATGGAAGTGTCAGTAACCGATTTCAATGAAACTTCGCTATGTTTTAGAGGGCAGAAAAATACGAGACATGTTTTTTTGTTTTCAGCTAAAAAACATTTTAAAGAAGTGAAAATCACCCCTAAAGTTCACCCCCAAAAACAGTTTTTTCAAGATATCTCTGTTTCTATGCAATTTCTTTAAAACCAATTGGAGATTGTGTATCATCTAACGCCGATATTATTTTCGGCATTTCGACCCTCAGGGGTTACATCCCTGATTTGTTATAAGGGTAAAAATCTTTTTTTTTTATTTTGCTCTGAAAAAATTGTAGAAATAATCAAATATTGATTGAATGATTTAATTCTAAATTTGACGCGCTCTAGGGTTTTTCACAAAAGTACATTTCAAGAGGTTAAACTATCCCTTGATAGTATTTTTCACTTTTATTTGAACAATTATTTTTACATAATACTAAAGTAAACGTATTCACATGTGTTAACTAAAAATAATTTTTATATTTTAGTACAAACACAAATATAGCGGTTATCGCATTTTGGGGGTTAAATTACCCATACATAGTGTGTTCATATGTAGCAACGTTCAGAGTGTCAGTAATGCATGTCAATGAAACTTTGCTGCGTTGTAGGGTACAAAAAAGTAAAACATACGTATATTCTTTATCTGCAAACAAAATTTAAAGGGGATAAGCACCCCTGAAATTCAACCTTCATAAGTTTTTTTAGATTCCCTCTTTTATTATACAATTTTTTTTAAAAACCAGTTGGCAATAGTTTATTATTGAACGGCGATATTAAATACATTTCAAACTCCAGGGGTGACATCCCATTTTTCATCGGGGTAAACATGTTTTTTTTTAATTTTTCTCTAGAAAAATGATAAAATTCATTGAATACTTATGAGTTTATCTTAAGGGGGTATTTCTATTTGACCGAGCTTTCTTCAGGCGTTTTTAAAAAATTCATAAAAAATACAATTGTTAATATTTTTGAATGGAAGTTTCCTTATATTTTTAAGCAGATCTTAAGCCCAAAAAAATACATGGTTACCAATTAAAAAAATAATAGGGGGCGCTGTAGCATTTCAAAAAATGTGTTCCGGAAACGACATCCTCACTTGGCTGACATGATTCAGCTGCTCCAGGTCATCCGTAACAAAAATATCGAAAAGATTCTTGAAATATACGGGTACGGCTATAGCCGGTACAAGAACAAATGAAAAATATTGAAAATTGACAAAATGGCGCTCATTTGAAATTTTGTTTGCGAATTTTGACTTAAGATTAGTAGAAAATTACTAATTCGCGTAGTCGAAATATTTTTTTATTCAATAGTGAAAAAACTAATTACTTGAAAAAAATATAATTATTTAGGACTGTACATAATAATTTTCATATAGTTATAAACATGAAAAACTTAAAAAGAAAGAAGTTGAACAAAAAGACGAGATGATGTAAGAATTTTAACTCCTTTGAAATAATATTTAGGCCATATTGAGAAATTGTCACCGTGACCTAGTCTGCTTCTATTTTCAAAATAGAGTCTTCTGTTTGCTTAGAAAAGATTATATCTCTACTTATCAACAGAGTTCTTTTTTCGGTTTTCAACATTTTTTGTTGTTGCATATTTTTCGTATTTTCCATAGAGGATTGCAATTATTTAGCAAACTTTGTAAACATTATTTGTCTTGAATAACCATTAACTTTAATAAGTATCAAATTGATTGCCTTAAGAAGGTCGTTTTAATGGTATAGATTTTTTCCTTATCCAAAAGACACTTCTAGGTCTCTCTAAATCATATTTGGTGAAATTTAAATACTTATTAGTGAAATTTTACAGATTCGATTAACGAAAAGTGGGCCACAAAAGGTTAGCAGAAAATTAATAATTCGATTAGTTGAGATATTTGCCAGTTCAGTAGTGGAAAGAAACTAATTGCTTGATGCATATAAATAAAATGCAGCCGGTCTCTAATTTCTAAACATTGCTTTCTGATTGCTTGAACAATGTTAAGAAAAATGGAAACTTCCTGAATTTTAAAATGACAAGGGATGAATGGGCTCCAAATTGATTATAACATTCAGGATCTTCATGCACTACTTTTTAAAACAAGTCTGTTTTCAATTTCCAAAATTTTCTTCGGTTGTACATTTTTCTATATTTCCATAGGAAAGGGCAATTATTCAGAAAATTAAAAAAAAAATGATTTGCCCTGAATATGGATTAACTTGAGTGTCTCAAGAAGTTTATTTCTTTTTCATAGCTTTTTTGCTACGCAAAAGATACTTTAATACCAATCTAAATCAATATTGTTAAAACTTAACTAAAAACTAGTGAAACTGTACTGATTCAGTTAGTGATTCGATAGTGGAAAACTAATTGCTTGGTCAAAAAATTATTCAGGACCGTATATAATAATTTTGAAAAGATAAAAACATGAAAAACGTGGAAAATATAAAAGTTTACAGAAAAACGTGATAGTGTGATGTTTTTAACTCTGTTAAGACGATAAGAAGGCCATACTGATAAGTTATACACTTGACCTAGCGTGATTTAATGCGCTACTTTTCAACAGAATTCTGTTTTCGATTTTTGAAATTTCTTACGGTTTAACATTTTTCTAGTTTTCCATAGAAAAATTTAATTATGCAAGGTATCAAGGATGTACAAAAAAATGTATTCCTTAAAAGTCCATAAATAAAGGCTAATCGTACGAGGAAATGTCACTGGGGCAAACAATTTAATCTTATGAGAAAGAATAATTAAAAAATTAAAAAAAATTATAGTCATTCAGGATTTTTATTTGTAACAAATGTTATAAATAATAAAGCAAAAGAGTTTGTGGAGAATAAAAAATGCTATTAATAGTAGATATAGGTTTTGCAATATTTGTAGGGAACACTATGACACTGTTTGGCCTGGATGATTATTTATAAAGAAATGAAAAGTCCAGACGATTTCCTTTCAAAAATAGCAATTTTTTAACAACAATTCACGGAGAGTAGTTTTCATTTGATCCGAATATTTCTTATTCGCTTTCAAGAGATCTAACTAATCTAATTGTAAATGTTGTTAAAAAATCATTCAAATAAATATTTCTTTGACGGTCTAATCAGATTTCAACGAATTTGTACCTCGAATTTGGACCTTTTGAGTCAAGGAATTAATTTCCTTGAATGTATCAAATATTTGCTCTATTCATGAAAATACAGTCAAAGATTCATTTCTTTAGATCAATAAAAGTATGTGCCTGGTTTATATAATGTTTAAATGTTTAAATAATGTGCCTTGGTTCCAAACATTTTTTTTCAGGAATTTTATTAAAACTAATAAATTATTATTGGATCTAATATGCATTGTATATTGAAATAATAAAATTGATATTACATTAAATACACATATTTATATTAAATTCCATGTACGTGTATGTAAAGTCATATTTATGTATTGTATTTGAAGTCAGCGACTATTTTTTCTAACAGTGAAGCCACCAGAATGAATTTTTTGGCAGAAAGTTAAATTATCAACAAAAAAGTTAACTTTTTTACCATAAAAAACGAATTCTCATCCAAAGTACGAATTCTTATTGAAAAAATTGAATTTTCCACCAAAAAAGATAATTTTTGAATTGAATAGTTCGTTTTTCATGCACAAAGATGAATTTTCCAATAGATATGCCTTCTAAAAAAGTCCAATTTTCAACAGAATACATGAATTTTCTACCAAACTGTCGAATTTTCAAGCCAAAAAAAGGAAGTTAATTTACAATTAAATAGTTGGATTTACAACTAAAATTAGGAATTTTAAACAAAAAAAAATTTTTTTTTTACAATGTAATTCAACATTTAACCAAGTAGTTGAATTTTATTCAACCAAAACGTATGAATTTTCAACCAAGACTGTTATATCGGTATGGTTTTCGTTATCGTCGATATAAGTTATCGTCCTCACCTCATGGGCGACGTGCAAACATTGATTTAAATTCAGACTAGTTAACAAAAAAATTTTGTTTGTCCATTTAAAATTTTAATTCTATGTGAACTCTTGATCGTATAAAATAAGCCTTAAAGAGGTCACACAGAAAAAACAGAAATGAACTTTTGTTGGGGTTAATCCTCAAGTAGGTAAAATTAAATTTGTTCGCATCGAAACAAAACAAGATTCAATAGAGTTGACATGGTAACCATTTCCCATGTGGTGGGTATATCTTAACACGTGAAGGTAAGTTTTGTTGCAGGTAAAGATTACTCTGAAATCGATGTAAAGATTACATTTTGTTTCTTCGGTGCAGCGAACCAAGCGAGAAAAATGTAATAGTTCATATTTCAATCAATTTACATGAAATTATTTCATTTGGAAATAAAGTTCAATAAAATACCATGGTATGAATTTTTACTTCAATAACTTTTATTTTTACATGGCTTCGCATGGGTACCCTCTCACGATGCAGAATGAATAATTGTAGAACTCTGAGCATTTTCATGTAACTTTGGAAAAAAACCTCTAAAACTTCGGTGCGTTCAAATTTTCAGAGAAACACATAGTAAATGATCTCGACTCGAGAAGATTCCAGATGTCAAGCCATTTCGAGCGCGTATGACACGCGGATGGGTGACCATCTGCGACGTCCGGCCAGGTTGTGTATTCGCTGCGTTTTAACTGATGTCGAGCAGCATTCGATCGGTAGGATCGAATGTCTGCCTTTAAATTTGACTGTCAAAAAGCCGGCTGAATTCAGAAGTTGGTTTTCTGCAGTTTTCCTCTCCTCCGGCTAAATTTCCAGGCAAATGCGAGTACTTCTAACAAAGTCGCATGCAACTGCGGGTTATGACTGTTTGTGATTAAATTCATACAGTAATTTTAAACCCACCTCAGTGATAGAAAAATTTTCACAGGCCCATACACAGTGAAGTTGAGTCTTCTGGCGGTAAGCAACGAGGATAACCCATGTATAGACCTCTGTTTCATTGGCCTTTTAAGAATAACAACGCATGATAGAATAGATAATAATTATATTGGCTATATGTTCGATCAAGTGCTGAATCATTGTAAAATATATGGAGAAATATATTTCAAGAGGAAAATTATTCCAGAAAATCTTGATAAAGCAAAATATCATTTAATTGAAGAGATTATTAAACTACTGGAAGAAATTAACAAATAGAAAAAAGACTTCAATTGATGAAAAGGAAAATTAATTTGTTTCAAGTGTTCAAATGGTTTCGATTTTATTATTATAGTTCAGATAGAAAAGTTGTATTAATTATTAAAAAGGTTATAGCTGCATACATGTTTTTATGTAAGCTGTAAACTAGTTAAACTCTGAACACAGAAAAAACAGAATTGAATTTTTGTAGCTGGAAATTTTCAAATAGTTAAAGCTGAATTTTTTCGCATCGAAACAAAACAAGATACAATAGAGTTGACATTGTAAGTAACCAGTTCCAATGTAGTGTGTAAATCTTAACACGTGAAGTTAATTTTTGTCGGAGGTAAAGATTACTCTGAAATCGCTGTGAAGATTAGATTTTGTTTTGTCTGTGAATTTGTTGATGAAAATTAATAAAATAATTATTCATTATTGTAAATTTTCAAATTATCGTGGGAAATGTTGCTGGTAATGCATTTTTTGTCGATTCAGTAAACAAATTGAGCATATTCTTTGAAAAATTGCCAAACTCTTAATTTGCTCAAGAAAATTGTTCAAATAATTAATATGCTTTGGAAATTTTAAAAGAATTGTAGAAAAAAGTCATCAGAAAGATATTCTTAGTTAATTAGGTAAAAAATTGACCCTATTCGTTGAAAAATAGCCAAATTCTAAATTTTTGTATGAAAGTGGTTTAAATGATTAATTCTTGTAAATATTCATAACATAGAAAAGAGTCATCGAAAAGACAATCGTAGTTGACTCCGTAAAGAAATTGTGTCAATTCTTTGAAAAATAGCCAAACTCTTAATTTTTTCAATCAAAATTGTTGAAATAATAATAAATTCTTGGAAATATGCAAAGCGTTATAAAAAAAAGTCACCGGAAAGATATTCTTACTTTACATATACTGTAAAAAATTGAGCCTATTTGTTGAAAATTAGCCAAATTTTTAATTTTGTAATCGAAATTGTTAAAATGATTAATAATTCTTGTGAATTTACAAAGCAACATATAAAACAGTCATCAGATAAATATTCTTAGTTGACTTCGTAAACATATTGAGCTTATTCGTCGAAAAATGGACCAACTCTTAATTTTTCAATCAAAATTGTTTAAATGATTAATAATTCTTGTAAATTCACAAAGCAACCTAGAAAATAGTAATCAGAAAGATATTCTTAGTTGAATTCGTGAAAAAATTGAGCCTATTCGCTAAAAACAGCCAAACTCTGAATATGTTTATGAAAATTGTCAAAATAATTAATAATTTTTGTATATTTTCAAAGTATTAAACAAAAAGGCATCGGAAAGATATTCTTAGTTGATTCTAAAACAATTCAGCCTATTTGTTAGAAGATAGCCAAACTCTCAATATTTGTATGAAAATTGTTTAAATTATTATTAATTCTTGTAAATTTACAAAGCAGCATAGAAAAGAGTCATCGGAACTCCATTCTTTGTTTAATCCGTGAACAAATTGTGCTTATTCGTTGAAAAAAAGCCAAACTCTGAATATATTTATGAAAATTGTTTAAATAATTATTAATTATTGTAAATGTGTAAAGTATCGTGAAAAAGTGATATTGAAAATACATTATTTGTTGATTCCGGAAACAAATTGAGCCTATTTGTTGAAAAATAGCCAAAAGCCAATTCGCCGAAAAATAGTCAAAAGTCTACTCATAGAAAAATGGTCAAGCTCTGAATTTGTTTATAAAAATGGTTTAAATAATCAATAATTATTAAATTTGCAAAATATCGTAGGAAAAAGTCATCGAAAAGTTAAAAATATGCAACCTCCGAACTGATTTGTGATAATTGTCCAAATAATGAATAATTCTTGGGAATTTACCAAGCATCATAGAAAAACGTCATCGGAAATCAAAGGATCCCGCACCAAATGCATTGAAAAAAGGTCTCGATGAATTTTTCTAAATTTTGGATATGTTGCAGATCATAACATTCCCGATAAAAAGTTTTCTTGCCAAAGAGTCAAAAAATGGACAGTTTTTCGTCCCTATCACACGAAAGGTCGTCATAAATGCCGTTTGGGAGAATCGCTGCAGAAACTGTGGGAATCTGCTGTAGTTTATGTAGTATATGTAGTTTATGACCCTGTTAGGAGTGTTTATGACTCAGCGTAAAAAAATGACCAAGTTTTCGACCTTATAGAGTCAAAAGTCGACTTTAATTATATTTCCTTGTACGTGAACTCCGTTAAAAGGACTTGATAGCCCAAGGTCAAAAAGTGGACAGCTTTTCGTCCCTATCGCGTCAAAGGTCGTGGTTAATGCGCTTTAGGAGAATCATTCCAGAAACTGCGGGACTCTTTGGTGCCATATTTATATATCATGCCCATAACTCTGAACTTCTGCTTTTTTATAGTTTATGACCCCTGTTAGAAGTGTTTATGACTCAGAGTCCAAAAATGACCAAGTTTTTGTCCTTATAGAGTCAAAAGTCGACTTTGATTATATTTGCTTGCACGTGACCTTCGTTAAAAGGACTTGATGGACCAAGGTCAAGGGCATTTAACACGACCTTTGACGTGATAGGGGCGAAGAACTGTCCACTTTTTGACCTTGCGCCATCAAGTCCTTTTAACGGAGGTCACGTAAAAGGAAATATAATGGAAGTCGACATTTGAATAGTTAAGGATGAAAACTTGGTAATTTTTTGACCCTGAGTCATAAACACTTCTAACAGGGGTCATAAACTACAAAATAGCGGAAGGTCAGTGTTCTGGGCATGATATATCAATATGGCACCAGAGTCCCGCAGTTTATGCGCTTATTCTACTAAAGGGCTTTTAACACAACCTTTGACGCGATAGCGACGAAAAACTTCCACTTTTTGACCTTGGGCCATCAAATCATTTTAACGGAGGTCACGTACAAGGAAATATAATTAAAGTCGACTTTTGAAAGTTAAGGACGAAAATTTGGTCATTTTCTGACCCTGAGTTATAAACACTTCTAACAGGGGTCATAAACTGCATAATGGCAGAGTTTCAGAATTCTGGGCCACTCGAAAAAATATGAACGTATAGATCCTAATGAAGAGTACAATTTTTGTGAAGAACATTTTTGTGTGCGATTTGAACTTTGGGAAAAATAAAATATAAACTGCAAATTTTGAAGCGCGGAATTCAATGCGTTTTTGAAAATGAACTCATCGTAACTTTTTTTCGTTTTATGAATTGACTTAAAATTCAAACCACATGCGTATAATGCTCTGTCGATGCCTATGAAATTCAATTCGTGCATAAAAAAGTTGATTGTTTAACAATATGTCGATGATTCTCAATAGTTTATTTGATACCATGCTTTTTCACGTCTAGTGGAAGAAAGTATCCAGGGAATTTTCGAGTTCAAACAACTTTCCGTAAAGAAGTTGTTTATAAGGTTCGTCAAAAGCTTTTTGGAAATTTTCAGATATTTTGAGAGAAAAATGAGCGAGCCAGCGTAGGTTGAAGTGAACGCGCGAAAAACTCGATCATCTTCCGTCTCCAGCGTGAGCGTTTGCGAATGCGAAAAGAACAGACACATGTCAAGGACGGATTGGTAAACAAAGATGAAAACTAGCGAATTCTTTTCTTAGTTTTGACCAATTTTTAAAAATTTTGTTTGATGCCGATTCTGGTGGAAAACGAACAGTGAATGGAATATTTCGGAAACAGAACATTGCGAAACACTCTCGAAATAAGGTACATATGTGAATCAGTTGATTACCAACAAAAAATTTTTGGTTCATAGAGTTTTTTGAGAGAATTCAAGTGTGAAACCTTATTTATTTTTCCAGCATTATTACCATCACTGGCAGACTACGGTGGTGGTTTTTAGAATTTAACCCCCTCCCTCTTTCCCTTGAGCTGCGTTGAAGTTTCATATTTATAAAAAAATACTTCAAAATTCAAGTTTTGTGAGGTAATAGGTAGAATTTTCCCTACAGCTTACAACATTTTTAAAAATGTTTTCGCGAATGCTAGAACCTAATAAATTATTGTTTGATACTTCATAATACTTTTGTGAATTTTCATGCATTTCTAAGAATCATTATGGATTTTTTGCTTATAAATGGATTTCCGACGAATCGTTCTCAAATTTTCAAATTTTACGAACATCTTAGAACATTTTTAGAAATTTTAAGGAATTTTTCGAAATTTTCCAAATGTGGATTTTCCTGACAATTCCTGTCTACTCAATAATAGAAAGGAAATTCATTAATTGCAGGACATTTTAGAACGTTTCGTCCAATGTAAATATTTCTGAGCATTTTCGGAAATTTGGATGTATCCCTAAAGATAATACAGAATACTTTCTTCATTATAAAGAAAATTCCTGGGAATATAATAAATGGTTGACAATCTGAATGCTTGAAAATAATGTAGAAATACATGATGATGGTTTAGAAATTTTTCATATTTTTTAGAGTTTTCAGATTTTCTCATGATAAAAATATTTGTCAATTTGTGAAAATTTGAAACAATTACTGCTAGTTTTCATCTTCAAACATTTCACAAATTTCACCAAAAAAAACTCAAAACAAATTTTTGATTCAATTTTTGGCGGATTTCGCTATTTTTTCAGAATAATATTCCTTGTTCTTTTATCTTCCATTTCAAAAAAGAAACTTGATGGACACTCATCTGGTCAGCGAGTTATGAATATTCAAAGAGCGACATTTCAGTGAGAATTCTTTCGCTTAGGAGCAGATTTTTGAATCCGAAATCTTTTTGATTTTATATCAGGAGCACAAGCAAGATGAGTGTGCATCAAGTTTTTTTTTTTAATGCAAGATAAGAGAACAAGGAATATTATTCTGAAAGAAATAAAAAATAAAAAATAGCGATGTCCGTCAATAATTGAATTAAAATTTTTTTTTTCTTTATGAAATTTTTTTTTAAATTTTGTTTCTTTCATATTTCCCTCCCTAGGGATCGCGGAACCTTGTGGCTGGTGGGAGGGCTTACGGGTCTCATTGACCACAGAGCCGAAATAGGTGAACCTGAGGGGCCGCATCGCGAGGTGTGGCTACTCTGGGGAACTGACGGACTCTGGTCGGTGAGACTTAAACCAAGGAGCGATCCTTCCAGGGGGTAATGGCAAAGCCCACTGGAATATCGAGAGCGCGAGTTCTCATGCTCCCAAGCTAAGATGTGATCGCCGTGTCGAGAGCTGAATGGCACCAGGGTCAACAAATCCTTGGACGCCCGGTCTGCCCCCCTCAGTAGAGGTGGTCAGGCGGGGGTTTCAAAGGAGGTGTCTTAACGGAGACTTTGGGAAACCAGGTCGAAACCCATAGTATTTAGACCCGCCCCCTACAAGCGGGGCTCTGTGGGGGGTGTTTCCTATTTCCCTAGCTTCTCGTGGGACATAAATGTTTCCAACAAATTAAAAAAATCAAAACATAAATGATGAGGGATCCGTTTCGGGTCCATCGTCCAACCCACCGCCAAAAGACGGAGGCTCCGTAGGGGGCAACCCTCCAGAGGCGGTGCGAAATAATGAAGATGGTGGAGACAATTACGTAGAAGCCGTGGAAGTGCAGCTAACGGAACTCTCCGTAGGGAAGAGGCACCGTAGCGGAGCACAAAGAAGGAGAGCCCGTCTCGCAAACAGCAGCCAAGGCTCCTCACAGGGGGCAGTGGCTGCTCAAACTTTACCCGGAGCAACTCCTCAGGCTTATTCCATAGGCAAGAGGAAGAAGGGCTCCGGAGAAACTCCCCCAAACAGGGAGTTGAAACGGCAGAAGGCTCTGGTAATACAGGGCCTTACTTTCGCGCAGATGGCCAACAACGCCCTGGTGAGAGTTGTCGTTGCGTCGGGTTATCCTGATGACTGTCTAACTCTCGAGGATTTGGACAGGCTGAGGGATGAAATCTCAAAAGGGATTGACGCGTTACCTCGTGAGGGACGCGCCCCCAGATTCAACGACATCTTCATCAGGTCGGGAGCTATCGTTGTGGAGGCCGCGGATATCTGGTCGCGAGACTGGATTGTGGAGAAAACCCCAATGTTCAGGCTTAGAGAAGGTCTGAACTTGGAAGTCAAGGGGACAAAGTGCCTGCAAAGGTACTGCAGAGCGACCGTACTGATTCCCGGTAATCCCGAGAGTCCGGCGACCGTTCTGGGGCGCCTGAGTTTTCAGAACCCGTCCTAACGAACTGATTCGTGGAAGGTGTTTTCCGACAGGCAGGGATCCAGGCCGAAGGGGAGAGGCTGGATTCTAGTCGTTGGTCTTCCCGAATCTTCAATCAGAGCTCTTGCGGCTCTAGATTTTCGTCCCTATCTAGGGGCGAGTAGGGTTACCTTCCGGGTGACCCAACTGGGATCCGCAGGGGTCCCAGAAGCGTACGGGGGTGCCCCGAACTAGCCTTTCAATGGCTGAGACGGGAATCTCCATTACGCAGATTAATTTGCACCACAGCCAACAGCCATACCACGCTGAAAAAACCAGTTCTCGTCAGATCACTGAAGTTAAGCAGCGTTGGGCGCGGTTAGCACTTGGATGGGTGACCATTCGAGAAAACTGAGTGCTGTTGGCACATCGTGGGTGTGGTGAGCCCACACTTGTAGTTATTTACTACAAGTTATCAACCTAGAAACACTACCCGAATCGGGTAGTGTCACGCCTACCCCGAAAGGGAAATGGCTTAATGGTATAATGGTATACAGCAAAGGCGCCTCGGCGGTTTTAGCCAGACGCATGTCTGTGGTGCAGACAGGGCTCGCCCTAATCCGAGAACCCTGGTTATACAGGGAAAGGATTTGTGGCTTGTCAGGATGTGGCTCCATATATAAGGGGCCACGCGAAAAACGCCAAGGGCATGCATAGCCGTCAATGGTATGGATGCGATCTTGGTGCCTAAATTCTGCTCTAGAGATCTCACCGTTATTAAGGTGAGACTCAGGGGCAGTAATGGAGAGAGGCTAGATGTATTTATTGCCTCGGCTTATTTCCCTGGCGACGCCGAGGGACCCCCGCCTTCCAGAGAGGTGGAGGCTCTAATTCGGTATTGTCAAGAGAACAATATCCCTCTGCTGTTGGACTGTGATGCAAACTCTCACCACACGGTGTGGGGAAGCACAAACATCAATGACAGAGGTAGAGATTTAATTGAATACATAGCGGGCACAGAGCTGGGGATTCTGAATCGGGGTCATACTCCCACATTCCAGACTGAAAACAGGAGTGAGGTTCTCGATTTGACTCTATGTTCAGGTGCACTAAGGAGCAGGGTAGTGGATTGGAGAGTCTCCGATGAGGAGTCTCTTTCGGACCACAAACACATCGTGTTTCGATTAACCCTAGGTAAACCAGTGGTTTCTAATATCAGAAACCCCAGAAATACACTTTGGGACTCATATAAAGAGGAACTCAAAGGGAGGCTTGCGGAATTCCCCACAAGCTATGGTACCATTGATGAGTTGGAGCACGCCGCAGATTTTCTACGAAGGGCTCTGACAACATCATATGAGAACAATTGCCCTACAAGCACAATTAAGTCTAGGAAGGGAGCAGAATGGTGGAACACCCACCTGGAGAAACTCCGTAAAAAGACAAGAATGTTGTGCAATAGGGCAAATAGAACTAAATTGCCTTCGGACTGGGACATCTATAAGACGGCCCAGTGTGAATACAATAAAAACATAAGGAAGTATAAGCAGGAAGATTGGAGGGGCTTCTGCGAGGAATCGAAAAACATTCCGGAAACAGCGAGGCTCCACAAGATCCTGGCGAAAAATCCGGAAGCTCGCCTCGGGCTCATAAAGCTCGATAATGGTGAGTTTGCCGAAGATGAAGAAGCAACGCTGGATTACCTGATGGAAGTTCACTTCCCGGGTTTTCAGCGAATCCGAACCGACCAAGAGGAGGAAGGCCGGGGCCAAGGTGTGGAAAGGGCCGACTGGAATTTCGCCGCTAAGGTCGGTGATTACAAAAAGGTGGAATGGGCCGTAGGGTCCTTCTGTCCCTTTAAATCACCAGGGGCGGATGGCATTTATCGAGCGCTTTTACAAAAAGGCATGGATGTAGTCGTCCCTCCTCTGACAAAATTATTTAGGGCAAGTATAGCCCTTAAGCACGTGCCATCGGCATGGAAGGATGGCAGAGTGGTCTTCATACCCAAACCTGGGAGGGAGGGTTACACTGCTGCCAAAGATTTCCGACCGATCAGCCTAACGTCTTTTATCTTAAAGCCGCTGGAGAAGCTGGTCGAGAGATACATTAGGGATGAGGTGCTCTTGGCCTCCCCGCTGCATAAAGGGCAGCATGCTTTCCAGGCAGGCTGCTCGGTGGAAACTGCGCTGTTGTGGCAAAATTGGAGCAGCAGTTGGAACAAAAGGGGTACGCTGTGGCGCTTTCTTGGATATAGAGGGTGCTTTCAGCAATACTTTTCCAGAAGTCATCTGTCGAGAAGCTTTGAGATGTGGCGTGCCGGACCAGCTAGTTTGCTGGATAGGAAGCATGCTGCATCGAAGAAGACTCGAAACCAGATGGGGTGAAGGCCTAGTAAGGGGGATAGCTCCGCTAAAATAAAGAGGGGTACTATACTCAGGGATACGCGGATGACTTTGTAATCCTAGTCAGGGGGGCTCATCTGGAAACGCTGATGGGTCTTATAAGTTCGGCGCTGCGCATCGTAGAGCTCTGGTGCGATAGCTCAGGGCTCTCGGTAAATCCGGAAAAGACCAATCTGGTCATTTTCACGAGAAATTGTAAAGTTCCGAAAGTTGACGCTCCTGTATTCTGTGGTGGGAAGCTGACTTGTTCAGACTCGGTTAAATATCTGGGAGTAATCCTAGATGGCAAGCTGAACTGGGCAAAGCACCTGGAGACCCAATGCAGGAAATTTGTCATGACTTTCTGGATGTGCAGGAGAGCCTTTGGGTTGACGTGGGGGCTAGGGCCTAAAATGCTTGCATGGCTCTACTCTGCTGTCTTAAAACCCAGGCTCCTACATGCGGCCGTGGTCTGGTGGCCACGGGTGGAACTTAAAACAATGCAGGACAGGCTGCGAAGATTACAAACGCTAGCATTTAGGGGCTTGACTGGAGCAATGAGGACTGCGCCCACAGCGGCGATAGGATTCATGCTCTGTGAGGAACCCCTACATGTTGCGATAACCGCTAGAGCGGCACACGCGATGGGCCGTCTGGCAAGAGCAAATATATGGACTCCGGGAACTAGACAAACTAGACTCCCGAGTGATATCAGCGCACTGCCGATTCTACAGATGAGGCAAGATAAAATAACAAAACGCTTCAACTTCGCCAAAACTTTCCGCGTCTGTATCCCAAACAGGCATCTGTGGAAAGCAAATGGTAACCCACTTCTCCAGGGGGAAATTTGGTATACAGATGGCTCCAGGGGAGAGGGAGGGTCAGGAGCAGGAATTTATGACAGCAAGAGAGGGAAAGGTATAGGGATCACACTTGGGCGACACGCTACTGTCTTTCAAGCGGAGGTTCTGGCCGTCCTTCGCTGTGCTGAAATACTAATAGAGCAAAACGCTGCTGGCAAACAGATTACGATCTGTTAGGACAGCCAAGCGACACTAACTGCAATAGGGAAACCAGACATAACATCAGAACTGGTTTGGGAATGCAAAAAGGCATTAAACCAACTTGCAGAAAAAAACAAAGTGGCTCTCATATGGGTCCCTGGTCACACAGGGATCAAGGGCAACGAAAAGGCGGACCAGTTGGCGAAACGCGGTGGTGCAGCGAGCGAATTCATAGGACCGGAACCGGTACTGGGAATAGCGTCTTGCTGTGTCGGGATGCCCATTAAAAGCCGGATCCGAACAAAACACCGGAAATGCTGGGAACAAACCCATGGTTGCCGTCAGGCGAAATCCATCCTGGGGAATACCTATAGGATGGGCAGAGCTAGGGAAATCCTGGGTTTGCCCAAGAAAGATATAAGGACAGTGGTACGGGCCCTAACAGGGCACAACCACTTGAACTATCATATGCACAAAATGGGGTATAACCCCACGACAGAGTGCAGGAAATGCGGCAGGGATGACGAAACATCCCTGCATGTATTATGCCAGTGCCCGGCATTAGCTAGGCTCAGGCAACAGACCCTCGGGGCCCATTTTATGGACACAGAGGAAATTGCAACGCGATCAGTGGTCGACATACTGGGCCTCGTCAAGAGGTCTGGATTCGACTGCGGGTGGATTTGACTAAGGGTGTGGCACAATAGGCTTTATAGCTTGAGCGCCAGGGGTTGAGAGCTTGAGCTCTTCATGGGCTTCCCATCCGCATTAAAACTAACTAACTAACTAACTTCTTTCATATTTTATGTAAAACAGCATTTTGTTATACAAAATGCCTATCAGTTTCATAAAAATCCAAAAAAAGTGTGTGAAATATTACAATTTTGAAAAAATTCGACCTCAGATTTCGAAATGACGTAGATCCCAGAATTTGCAAAGTTTTTAAAAATTCTTTGACCAAAAAAAATTACCCATAAAGTACTACAACAACATCAAGTTTCATCAAAATCGATTAGATGGCTGTCAGGATTGATATTTCTGACGTGGAAAGCGTCATAGGAAATGGATAAATTAAGTGTTCAGTTTCAAAAGATTTATCAAATCAAAATCCCTACTTTTTGGATGTATTTGGATGTACATATAACATATTTTTGATTGCTCAATAAATAAACGAAAACTTTGATTTTTTCAGGTCAAAAAAATTTCCATATTGTTGAACAATTAACTTTTTCATGCACGAATAAAATTCCGCAGGCATAGAAAGAGAATAATACGCTTGGGGTTCAAATTTCAAGTCATTTCGTTGAAATCTAAATAAGTTACGGCGACTTCATTTGAAAAAACGCATTGAATATCGCTCGTCAAAATTTGCAGTTTATATTTTATTTGTCACAAAGTTGGAATCGCACAAAAGAATTTTCTACTGGTTTTTATAAAAATTACAATGTTTTTTAGAAGAAATTTGTTTACATAAATAATAATTGTAGTATTTATAAATAAATCTTTTTTTTTCAATTCAAACAAATACAGCTGTACAGAATTCTGAATTCTGAATAAACGATTCTGCCCGGATTTTTTTTTCTACATCAATTTTATAAGTTAGTATTAAGATTTATAAAGTAAGTACCTCGATTTAATTTACAGGAATTTTTCTATGAACTGTTTTTTTTTCATATAACAAATAGGCCAAATTTTTAAAAATTACTTAATGAATTTGGATATCCAATCATATCATCAAAATAATTTTTAACCAGCAAAAACGATCTTGACATTCTTAAAAATCATTAAAAATCTACTTGCTCGCTAGCTTTTTAGAGCTATATTTACTTTCTCGACTATTCTACCATGAAATGTGTGATATATGTTATCAAAAGTGTATTTTTGATATAGTTCAACAATTATATATGAGGAAGGTTGACGTTAAAATAATTAGTATTTCTTTTGAATTGGAAGAAAATAATTAACACGAAAAAAGTCCTGTTTATTTCACGGTGAAAAAAAGACTAAAAATAGTTCAACATGCATTTCTTAGTAAATGTCAAGAACGCTCATTCAAAATAATTGTTTTTAAGGTGAATTCGTCACTATGCAGACAAGGCCGTAGCCAGAAAAAATAATGTAGAAAATTTCGCATTTGGGTCAAAATCAATTGCGAAGTACGAGATGCGTGATGAGAATGTGTTCGTCACAGTCGAAGGAGCTTCAACAAAAGAGAATTCACAATCACCAAATCACATGTAATACCAAATTTATATTGTATGCACTAGGGTGGTGCAAAAATGCATTGGAACATTTTTTTCGAATTTGTATGCATAACACCAAACAATTTCTTCGAATCCACACAAAAATAAATGCACTTTTTTCGTTTTGAAAGAAAATGATATTTAGAGCTGGCGTAAGTCCCATGAAGTTTAACACGTATTTCCCGTAAGAAAAAAAATGCGTTTCTGTAAATTTCATTCAGAATCGTCCATATGAGCTAAATCGAGCTGAAAGTCAACATTCCGCTTCAAAATTAGCCATAGAGTACGAATAAAATATTACTTTTAAAAAAACACCCCCATAAGTCTATTTTATAGGGTTCCAAAAAAACCCGATAAGTGAAAAAATGGGGTTTGCGAGTTTTTGAGCTAATCAACAATTAGAGTGAGGTTGATTGAGTGTCAGAAGTTCATTTATGTTAACGACCCCGATTGTTTAAACGATTTGTTATTGTTGTTTATAATATTCTCTTCGAATAATGCTAGAAATTGTGGTTTTTTCTGAAATTTTCTACTTTTTATCCATTTTTCACTTGGAGTGAGCTATTCAATTCAATTTAGCAAAAATAATTGTTTGAAAAAATTATTATTGTTTATAGCAATCTTCTTCTATATTAATACAAGATAGTTGTGGTTTTTTCTGAAATTTTCAACTTTTTGTCCACTTTTCAATTAGAGAGATGTGATAAATAATTTAATTTAACAAAAACAATTTGTAAAAAAATTTATTATTATTGTTATTAACATTCTTCTTGTTCAATGGTAGCAAGTTGAGGTTATTTCTGAAATTTTTAAGTATTTGTCTAGTTTTTACTTGGAGTGACTTAATAATTGATTAAATTTAGGAAAAATAATTGTTTAAACAAAATATTGTTCTTTGTCACTATCTTCATCTATATTAATGTCAGATAGTTGTGGTTTTTTTTCTGAAATTTTACACTTTTTTTCTCTTCTAACTCAGTAAGTAAATAATGAATGCAATATAACACAAATAGTTTTTTGAACAATCCATTATTGTTTATGACTACCTTCTCTTAGATCAGTGCTAGAATGTTACAGTTTTTTTTCTAAAATGTTCAATTTGTCTTCGCCTTTTTAGTTATGAATAAATAATAAATAAACATTAGAGAGAATCATATTTTGAACAATCTCTTTCTTTTTTGTGAATGTATTTTTTTTAAACAAAAGAGGTATTTGTAAAATGGATATCTGACTTCAATTCTCTTTCTACTAGAGACGAAAGTCAGAAACAATATTTACTACAAGTGTTAAGGGAGTACCGGAAGTAATTTCCTGACTGCAGTAAGTCTCCCTTGTCCCGTGAAATGTTATAATTAATTATTTATTTGTTTAAGATCTTTAATCTTCATATATGTATATTATCATCGACGAGACGTGTTTTCATAATCGCAGAAATATATTGAAATATGTGCAATTCCAAATTTTGGGTTTACGCTTTTGTTACGTGTTAATAACAAAAGTTTAATTTGTATATAGAACTGAATTGCGGACAGCAAGTCAGGGCGTCTTCATCACTCTGAGGCTAGAAGAAGGTCATGCGAGGTCACGCGCTCGTAAAACTTTACGATAAACGTTTTTTTGTAATTCAAAATAAAACTTTTACAAGTCATTTACAGACCTAGTCCTCCCACCTACTCCTAACTATTCGATTTTTTGTTTATAACAAATTTATAACAATTAATAATGGAAATATGACCTTCGGAAATGATAACTTTCTAAATAATGGAAAAATTACAAATTTTACAGGAAAATAAATGTTTTCATACAAAATAGGGAACTTGACTTCCAAAATTGTTGGAAATATTCCCGAAATTTTTTTCAGTGTATATCTATCGAGAATATAGCATTTTTTGACAGTCATCAAAATAAAACCATTTCAGGTCATGACAGTTATTTTTAGATGTTTTGAAGTATTTTTTGTTTTCCACGCTTTTTTGAAAGCAGGTCACCTCAATTGAAGGCGTACTTAAATTCTGTTAGGTAAATGGGTCACTAGATTGTATAAAAGCTCGCCACGCTCATCACATTTTTACATTTGTTTCCAAATTCACGAAAGATTCTAAGTAATTTCGTAATCATAAAGTTTACAAATTTGAATGAAGACACAATTGATTCTTCTCTGAAATACGTAAAAAATGGTGCCGTGGAAGTTGATCTTCGCTTTTATATTTATTATAATATCGGCTCTCAATGTGGTTCCATCAGTGACGCGTGAAGAGGTTATTTACACCAATGGTGTTCACGGATTTTATTGTGGCGGAGCAGCGGCTACTGAAAAAATTCGCCTACGGCAATATGTTACTTGGGAGAGCAGGGTGGTTTCAACCTACTGGAATGACGGGTATGTCATTACACGTATTCTTATTGATGACAAAAATTTTCAAGGGACTAAACCAACAGTGGAAATAAAAGAGGGTGGCATAAATGAATACTATGTCATAATAAAGATCAAAAGCGCATGGAGAAAATCACTTGATTGTCACATTACGTTGTATTGTGGGAGTCCTCCTTCTCCTGAACCTGCTTCTACTTCAAGACGACATCAATCGTTTGATGAGAATGATCACTCGCAGTACGTTACACCTTATAGTCTTCGAGGGAATGGAAATAGCGAATCTTTTCATCATCATTTTGTTAAACGCTAAACAGTCTGGACATACTAAAGAACTCACAGTATTGTCAACTCGTATTTTCATTCTGCGTATAGACATTTCCTTTCAGTGACTGGTTCTATATTCAAATAATTAATCTTTGTTAAAATCGTGTGTTAAAAAACTGTGTAACAAAAATGTTATTTTGTGTGTCATAGAGTGAATTAGTATGCTAGTATAGATAGGCTATATTATTATTAATCGTGTTTAATTAGTTTCTAATTTCTCTTATTGAAACTCTGATAAGAAAATGTTAATTGGCGGTTTATTTCAACTCTGATAAGCATGTAAATCGGACAATAGTTTGTATAAAAGCTTGTCACACTCGCCATATGTTTATACTCACCGTGACAGAGAATAATTACAGATCAATCTCGTTGCGGGTACTTGTGTGTTGAAGTATCATAACATGTGTCTAATTTTAAAATAACAAACTTTGGTTTTGAAATTATCTGAATTCTTCAGCTAGACAAAAAAATATATAAATCCCACACTTTTTGTTTGCCTTAACCCACTTGACAAGTACCCGCAACGAGATTTTAACTATCTGAAGGTAACTTTCATTGTAGGTAGATTGAACACAGAAATAAGTGTTGGATTTATATTTCGTTTTTTTTTGTCTAGCGAAAGAATTCAGATAATTTCAAAACCAAAGTTTGTTATTTTTAGATTAGACGCATGTTATTATACTCCAACAGACGCATAGAATGGTTTCATGTTAACTGATCCTTGCGTTTATATCAACTATAAAATTGGTTATCAATCCAGTTTCATACTCAAATGTCAAGAAAGTACTTCCATCTCACGAATTAGTGCTTGGATCAAGAGTTCCACACGACCAAATTCTTGTACAAAAATTTATATATGTACCAGCAAAACTATTCAGTACTCTCAAACATGTTGAGACTATATGTAATCCAAGGCAAGAAACAATTACTAGTTTCAAATTTGTAAATAAAAAAAATGATGGGCGTGGAGCAAGTGTTCAACTAAACAAAGTAAGTGGTAATGGTCCGGCTTACAATGATGTAAGCATGAAGTTCAATAGTAAATTGAATCACAGCATTCATTACAGCGTGATATTGTATGGCCATGAACCAATGGCATTTCTTTATTGAAAACAATATGATAAGACCTTTAAGACATTACATTTTGTTCGTGTGTTGAAATGTGTGTGTGTGTATCAATGTATATTACTATGAGACTGTTTTTCAATAATAAGAAAATTGTATCTTATTTGCCATTTATTTATTTCTTCTACCTCATTTTACAATAAGTATACCTATTATAGATTTATAATTTATCACTACGTATTACAGATCCGAACCAGCTTTAAAATTTGTTAAGTCAATTTTTTAACAATAACGGTTACTTAGTTTGAAGCGTTTTTACTGCTAAATGCAACAATTACTTTATTTCTTAGATACTAAGCGCATTATAGTAAGGCCGGTTCTATTTGCGACTTCTGAGCCAGAAAAGAAAAACAAGCATGATTAATTGCATCTTCTTTAAATATTTTCATGTTGCTCAAATCACCCAGCAGGCACCAAAAATTATTCTATATTTCGAATTTTTTCATAACTTAAGGACGAAGAGGGTAGTATATCATTTAAACATTTTTCATTTAAACTAGTGTGAATTTAATATACGTACACTGTTACATTGTTCAGTGCATTCACCTCTCGATGTTTTTATCCAGTTTTGTGAACATTTTCGAAGCTCGAGATAAGGCGACATACATTTTGTTCTAGTTACATTTGTTCTCTTTGCTACCTTCATTATTTTACTTGGAAATAACAGTTTGCCTATTGTGCGTTCTAGATTTATAATCATTTTTTTTAAAGAAGCCTAATAAGAAAGTGTATTTCGGAAGTCAGTTATATATTTTTCATCAACTTTTAATTAAGATTTTTCTAAACGAACTTTTAGAAGAATTACAGAAGAATTATCTTCTTCGAAAATCTAATGAATTTTTAATGAAAATTTCAATTCCTGACAAAAAAACAAACAAAATCCGAAATTTTCACGCCCTTAGATTTTATTGTTTTGAACAAAAATCATTGGATTTAAATCTAATTATTTTTTGTTTAAAAATAAAACCTGAGGTGTTTGAAAAACTGTGAATATTTTTTAAAATCTAATAATTTTTCATTAAAAATATCGATAATTTCCGACAAAAAAACACTGACATAACATTTAATAGAAAATTGCGTAGAATAGTAAATATTCTTTAAAATCTAATGATTTTTGTTTGAAATAATCGGTTTCCTTTAAAAACCGTAATATATCCTGAAACCTTTTTTCGAATGCCAATTTTTGGCGAAAAACAGTATGATATCCTAAAATGATTAAAAGTTTTGACTCTTCTTCAAAATATAATTTTTCAAACTAAATATACCAATTTCTGACAAAAAGACACTAAGATAATCCAAAAATGTTAAAAAATTATAAATCTTCTTCAAATGATAATGATTTTTCTTTGACAATACTAGTTTTTGGTTTAGAACGTTAACATAATCTAAAATTCTTAAATCTTCTTTATGTATATATATATATATATATATATATATATATATATATATATATTATTAAAAATGTCAATTTCCGATGAAAACGCATAATCCTAAATTGGTAAACAATTCTGGATTTTGTGTGTAAAACGCAAACGTAACATAAAATTGGTAAAAAATGTATCAACCCTTCAAAATCCAATTATTTGTTTAAAATAATCGATTTTTCGTGAAAAACGTTATTATAAACTGAAAGTATCAAAAATAGCAAATCTTGTTCAAACTGTAATGATTTTTTTGTAAGTATCAATTTTTGGTGAAAACCCCCTAACATAACCAAAAATAGTTGAAATTGTAAGTCTTCTTCAAAACTTTATGATTTTATATTAAAATTCTTAATATATACATAAATCTTTCTCAATTCAAATAAAATTTTCTATGAACTTTCTTAATAAAAGCGATAATTTGTAGATTTAGTTTTGAAAGTTTCAAATTTGAGATATAAAAGAACTTCAAGTAATGAAAAGGCAAGCAGGTTTTCAAGAAGAATGATTGCGAGATTTTGGATACATAACGTTACACAACTGTTTCGTTGATAAGATTTAAAAAATAAATAAATTTTTACATAATTTTTACTTATAAACTTTTTTCGTTAACATAACTAAAATTTGAGGCGAAATTAGACAAAGTTTCCTTGACTCGAGACGAATGGAGTGACCTATAATATTAATACATTTTATTGGAGAGTAAGGAAGTTATGTGTCAATTAAATTATTTTGAAAATGCGTTTTTTATGGTGAACCTTTTTTCATTACCATAATTCAAAGTTGCAGCGATAGTGCATTTACTCTGAATATTTTATTTGAAAATATTTTCATTATTAATTTTTAAAAATTAAAAAAAATTATTAATGCATCCCCTATGAGGAAGTAAATGTATTTTCTAATTAATCATGATGAGGAAGCAAAGTGTTTAAGAAATGAGTATCATACAAATATAAATAAAAACAAAGTTGAAAGCTCCGAGATCAAATTCATTACTTATTTAATTTATGAAGTATTTGAGAACAGGGCTTTCAAATCCTCATTCGTTATTAGACAGGACGATAAAAATATTATATATTTATGATTTTATATTAAAATTCATAATACATACATAAATCTTTCTCAATTCAAATAACATTTTTTCATATTTTTTTACATATATATTTTTTATTATATTATAAATAAATAAATAAATAAATATATATATATATATATGTATATATGATAATATATTATAACATATTAATATAGTAAAGCTCTAAATTATATCATAAATCATAAACTAATGGACTGGGATGGCTTACAAATATTTATATTATTTCACAGTCATCAGACTCTAATCAAGATATAAATATTATGCGTGATAACAGTTTGTAGTAGAAGTAGTAGTTTATTTTTCCTTGATCTGTTTACATTAGAGTTTTTATCTACTACCTCGCCCACCGAAAATGTATTGCTCGCGGTGGAGATTGCTTTCAGGCCATGTGATACTTAGGTCATACAATTCCTAATATATCGACATTTTTTCCGGAACAACTTATAATTTATACCTTTGATTTACTTTTTATTTATTTGATTATTATATATTTATTCTTATTTAGTTTTTACGCTTTTTTTTTAATTTCACAAACGGAAAACTCGATATCGCAATTTGTGTAAACGTTAGTTATTACGAGAAAAAATGTCGGTATGGTAGGAGTCGTATGACCTAAGCAAGTATCCCATGGCCTTAAGGATGTTCAAACTGTGTAGTCAAGTTTAACATTATTCAATATTTAACTCAATTTATAAAATTGACAGAAAAAGGACGATTGTTAATTGAAATGAATTTTACAAAAGAAATCTAAGAGTATTTAATAAAAAATAGTTACGATCATAATTGTTCTTTTAAATATGTTTCTTTTCATGAAAAAATGATTGGATCCGATTGCGAATGATTGAAAAAAATTTTAAATCGTTCCCAATTGTGTTTGTTAATCGGGTCGCACCGATTCGGAACGATCGAGGCCGGCTATCGTTGCCTATCGTTCTCAATCGGGACTCGAGATGAAGAAAGTCTGCCATTATGTTCGTAGCAGCACATTGATCTCGCGGGAATTATTTGAAAAAGTTTATTCACTTTTTTTTTTAAACATCTCTGTAAAAGATAACTTTCAAAAAGATGTTAAATTGTTGAATAGTTTCCTCGTGATCAAGGAGCAGTCATCAACAGATTTTCAAATAACTTATTTTGTAGTAATTTTCATGCACTTTCAAGATATTATTAATTTTTTATGGAATTTTAAAGACTTTGAATGACTTTAAGGGGAATGAACAAATTTTTCTTGGGGTTTAAAGAATTTGTTTACAACTTTGGAATATATGAAACTATTTCATAGGACTTGCGAGGTTTCAATGTATTTTAGAATATTTAAATGAATTTTATGAGATATCCGAAGATTTCAATGATTTTAATGGATTTAAAAAGCTCCCAAGGTATTTTCAAAAATTTTCCAGGATTCAAGAAAATACTTTAAAATTTCATATAATTTCACGGGATTTTATAATATTTCACTGTACTTTAAGAAATTCATTCACAAGAAGTGAGGGGTTTTTTTTAGGTTTTCACAGATTTGTGGAGATTTTCAAATATGTTTTGCAATTAATTTGAATTCACCCTGAATTGTCACTCATTCATTCAGAATTATTTTATTATGTCTTTCGAATTTTGTTAA
>CAKNYM010052152.1:401309-412613 GCA_932195095.1 Andricus curvator | reverse complement strand
TCCTTCTCCATTCCTCTTCCTCCTTCCTTCTCTTCTTCTCCATCTTACCCAAGACTTCCTTCACCCATGCTACTGCCCTTTTGTCCCCCCTTTCATGCATCAGTACCTCCATGCTTATCCCACTCCTTTCCACCTATACGCACTCCTCCAACCAATGCTCCACTCTTGCCTCCCCCTCCCACATAGTTCACACATCCTCTTTTCCCTAGCGAGCCAGAACCTATTATAACCCTCCATGCACCCACATCTCATCCTCGCTATAAGCTACTGACTTCCTTTCTCTCCTTTCTCACACAAATATTGCGCTCTCGCCCTTGGCATAATCCACACATAGTTCCCATTAAACCTTGTCTCTCTTATTATGTCTTCCCCTACTGTCTTCTCTCTCTCCATGCTGTTTTTCTTAACCAACTCATATACCTTCCTTCCTCATGCATCCTTCTCACTTCATCCATCTGCAGTCCATTCGTTCGAAAATACCTTTCTCTTTCAACCTCCATCTTCCCACCCCCTCTCCTGTTCTCCTTCTCCCACCAACACTCCCTAACCAGCTTACTTCCCCCTCTTCCAAAAATTTCTCCTCATACTTACACGCCCGACTCCCCGCTAGAATCCCTACACTCGTTCTCCCCGTCTCCCTCCTGATAATATAATTAGGCGTGTTCCTTGCCAGCCCCAGTGTCCACTTTACATACCTCTCCTGTGTCCTATTTACCTCTTCGCTTTTCTTCCACCCCCACACATCTACTCCATACAATAGGACACTCATCACTAGTGAGTCAAACAATTTCATTCTCCTTCCAAAATCATCTGCGAATAACTTCTTTTCCAACCCCCACACCTGCCTCATCACCACATTTGCCCTCCTCACTCTCTCTTTTATGTGACCATCCACTCCGCCATTCCTCCGAAACAAGAAGCCCAGGTACACAAACTCTTTCACCTCCTGCACCGCCTTTCCCTTCCACTTCCACTCCCCTTCCTTACCCCTTCCACCTCCTTTTCTGAAAATCATAACCTTGGACTTTTCCGCATTCAGTTCTAACCTGTTCTTATCCAGGTATCTTCTCAACCTCTTCATCATTTCCTTTAAGGCCTCCTCGCTTTTTGCCATCAACACTAGGTCATCTGCATACGCTAGCGACCAAATTCTAACCCCTCCTATCCTGACTCCTCCTACTACTCCGGCCTCCAGCTTACTTTCCATATCCGCAATTAAAATCGCAAAAAGCGTTGGGCTAAGCGGACACCCTTGTCTTAATCCCCTATCCATCCAGAATCCCTCCGAAATCCCCTGTCCTCCTCTAACCTTATCTTTGGTCTCTTCATATATCTCCCTTACTCTCTCGATCAGGCCACTCTCCACTCCCCTATCCTCCATCGCCTCCCACAACCTCCCCCTATCCACCGACGGAAACGCGCCTTTTAGATCCACAAAAAACTCGTACACTCTCGACCCCTTCTTCGCTAATTCTCTATCCACCACGTGCTGCAGAACGTAGATATTGTCGATAGTACTCCTACAAGCCTTAAAGCCCGCCTGCTTCTCCGACAATATTCCTTTCCCCTCGACATCCTTCCGCAGCCTCTCCGCTACCACAATCGCGTATACTTTATACGCCGTATTCATTAGCGTAATTCCTCTATAATTTTCCTGCCTATCCCTATCTCCTTTCTTATACAGAGGTACTATTAACCCTTCCCTCCATCCTCTTGGGAATCCCTCCCCCTCCATACTTTCTTCACTACCTCCTTCAGCCTCTCCCTAACCTCTTGTGTACTAAACAGCCATGCTTCGTTCTCTACCCCATCCAGCCCTGCTGATTTTGACCTTCTTAACTTCCTTATCTGTTCCTCTATCTCCTCGTCATTCAACTCCTCCATCTCTGCCTCCCCCGTTCTTCTACTCCCATCATCTCTCTTCCTTGAATCTGAGCCCTGGAATGATTCTTTAAAAAACTCCCTCCACTCCTCACTCCCTATCTTCTCGCTTATCCCTACTCTACGCTTCCTAAACCTATTTATTATCTTCCAGACGTCCCCCTCTGTCTTAACATTTCCTAACTCCTCCTCCAGCTCTTTCTCCTTTTCCTGCTCTTTCTTTTTACACATCAATCTAAACCCCTTCCCTACCATTTTGTATTCTTTCTTCATTTGTATCATCGGCTTCGTAAGAGTGAAAAAAACTTGATAAACTGAAACAAGAAAAACATAAAATCTCAAAAATTGCAAAAAGGCAAGGTTTTGAAAATCAAATAAAAAAAAATTTCCTCCCGAAAAATACAAAATCCAGCCGATTTATTCTGGTATTAACCCCATATATGAACCAATATATTATTCTAAAACTTATTAAACTTACGGTTTTCGGTATCGCAGTTAGTTCCCTTCGTCTTTTGAGTAGTGTTTAAGATTTTATCCCTATTTTCTATATCACAATTATTATTCTCGCTAACAGTGAAAGAGCTAACGCTATTAGCGGTATTGCTGTTTCCTTGTTCTATCGATGGAACACAATTGGAAGTAATTATACCTGCAAATTTAAAATGTTGCAATGTACAATCGAAAAGTTTCTCGTCAGAAATCGCCAGAAGTCATGATTTTTCTGAGAATTCCGGAATTTTTTTAGTAGGGTTTTTTGTAGCAGAATGAAAATATTTGGAAAAAAAAGAATAGTCACATTTGGAGAAAGTTATTGGCACTCTAAAATTGGGATTCCTTTCAATTAATTTCATTAAATCTGAGACAAACGGTACAAATTATTATGAAAATAAGTCTTCAATTTTTTGAAAAATTCAAAATGCAGTAACTCTTGGGACACAAAAATGTTCAGCAAAATATCTGAGATGCTTTTTTCTTTTTCTAAGTTGTGCAAGTTAAAAAAAAGTCGAAGAGATGACGGTTTGACGTTTTTGAATCTGTCATGGAATAGATAAATAAATCGGTAACCATTCTCTTTAATTTTCAAAGAAATTATTATTGTAAAAAAACAATATATTATAAAACTCTAAACTTACGATTTTCTTCATCACAAACAGTTTTCTTCTTCTTTTGAGTGTTTAGGTTTTCATTCCTGTTTTCTAAGTCAAAAATTGTATCCTTACTAATATCGCACGATCTAAAGCTATGAGCGCAATTGTTTCTTCCGTTTTCTATCGATAAAAGATAATTGGAGGGATTACTTGTAGATTTGAAATGTTTCAATATATACACTGGAAAAGATTGTCGTCACAAATCGTCAGAATTCCTGATTTTTCTGACTATTCCCAACTTTTTTTTAGTAGAGAACAAATCGTGTTATTTAAAAAAATTGAATTTTGAAAATTTTAGAAAGAAACGTTCTGACCAGTATCACTGAATTTTCCGTAAAAATAATTGATCAAGGATAGAGCTAGGGGGCTAGTATTACGAAATTTTCCGTAGCGTTAGTCCTGAACGAGCTGGAGTCTAATGGAAAATTCCGTAACGGTATAGAGTGTCGACAGTTCGAAAAAAATTAAGACGTTGTCAAAAGTGATATTTTAAAATATAAAAAAAATCAAAAATGAAAATATGAACATCTTTTTTTTTTAGCAAAATGCCTGAGATGTTTTTTTTTCTAATAAGTTGGGCAAGTTTAAAACAATTGACGAGATGAGGGTTTGAAGTTTTTCAATCTGGTGTGGAATATGTAAATAAATCGAAAACTATTTTCTTTATTTAATTTTCAAATAAATGATTATTTTAAGAAACAATATATTATAAAACTTTAAACTTACGGTTTTCTGCATCACAGTCTATTTCCTTCTTCTCTTGAGTATTTACGTTTTCACTCCTATTTTCGAAATCACAGTTTTTATTCTCACTAATATTACAAGAGTTAAAGATATCATCTTTCTTACGCAGAAAAAAACGGTCTAAAAGCTGTATTTTTTATCACTTTTTCGTTCTTCAACTTCTTCTCTTTTGCTAACAATCGTGTCTGACAATCACTTCGTTTACGTTTAACCATTCTGATTTTAAAAGAGATGTTCTCAGTGCAAAATTCAATTTAAGACTGAGCACTCTGGCCTAACTGGGTCTCTGTTCTTGAAACAGATATATTGTCAAAGTAACCGAAATGAGTGGAAATAACCATAATCATAGGGGAAATCCCGTGCCCAGACTGACGGGCTCGCCGCCCTCGTGAAAAGAAAGACCAACTTAAGATCACTTTAAGACCAGTTTCAAACCACGTTTGGTCTTTTTCTGGTCTTTTCCCTTCAGCCTATACCTGCCTCATTTTGAGGGCATTGAAATAGACACCACGCTCTCTCTCTCTCTGAAATAAGTATAGCTGTCTGTATCAACAGATTAGCTATACCTAAATGTCCTAAAGAACCTGGGCTGATTTATGAGCATTTATGAGATCTAGAGGCTTCAACCAGTTTCCGTTATATTTATGGAACTCTGTCCCTCTCTCCAAATAAAAATTTGATGAGCCTAATAATAATGGGATATTGGGGGTTCAAACTGCCGGGACAGGACTATACCTGCCTATACTGTGATCTTAAGTTGGTCTTTCTTTTCACGAGGGCGTGGACCCCCTGTTGAGCGACAACTCGAGAACATTAAATTCAGAACTGTAAACATCAAAATTTTACGTGACGACTCGTGCAAACTTGGAAGTTTAAATTCTTCATCGAAGTTAGGTACTTAGTGAAGGGCGTGAAGGGTACACAAAACAAGGTATCACCGATAACATCGCCGAAAACCGCAATCGAAAACGAACAGTACAGAACCCAGACAAGAGATATATTTTTGAAGCAAAAGTAAATTTTTTTTTTTTAATCTTTGCGCCAGCTTTCCATGTATGGAGTTTCCATGGTTGGAAATGTACATGTCTGGAGTTCTCCATGGCACCCATGCTGGCTGCGCCGCCCCTGCCAGCAGTCGTTGTAAGCGATGATTTCTGAGGATCCAGGAAGATCTTTGCGAAAATTGGCATCCATTTTACATGTGAGTGAACCAAACAATGAGTTGAATCGCCGAGGAGGACCTAAGGTACCAATCATACACAATCAAGGTTCGAAAAATGCTTTTCGAGACTGCTGGGACTAAGCGAGCTGAAAGACGCCATTTGCTGTTGTCGTCCATGACACTGGACTATTATCTTTTGAGCGTTGTCAAAAGGGTCCCTAACGAATCTCGACATCCTAATGTTACGTTATGAAGGGCCCTGGAAGTCGAGTGTAAATCTGAAAACTTGGATTCAGGCCAAACGGCGAAGCCATTTTGTCTGATTTTTTGTATAAATAATCTAAAGGGTATAAAGACTCGCGGTACAGGTCGCTTTTTTCGAAAAAAATCTATTTTTTCATGGAAAAATTAAAAGAAATAAATTTTCCTCGACTTCATTCAGGGGCGAACACACCGTATACGAAAACTAGGGGCCCCTGCCCAAATGAGTGGTTGAATTCCCAAAAGGTTGGGTAGGTGTAGGTGATTGGGGGTGGATAGTATCATGAAATGCAGACTTTAGGTAAAATCAAACTGTAAACAATATAATATCTTATAATCAATTCGCCCCCGAATTCATGCATGCAATATTCACGCCGAATCAGTGTAACTGTACAATTTTCGGCAACTTACTCCGAAAGTAGTACCTTGTACATTATATGACAATATACAAGCTCTCTGTATAAAGAGGAAGATTATACAAACATGCAAGCTATCAATGATCTATGTCGCCCAATTTCCTCCAAAAAATAACAGATTTATTCGCATTGTACACAAACTTTGCATGTTTGCACAACTAAGGGGCTATCTGCAATAACCGGTTATATACGTCTAGCGCTCCGTTTTGTTTTACCTGAGAACTTGTACAAAAAGTTTTCAAATTTTAATTGCTCAAAAATATGTTGAAATATGAAATTTAATTGCGCATCTTCTTTCCCACATGAAAAAAGTCATAGCACTTGTATTTGTTGAAATAAATAGGAAATGCTGCTATTTTTTTCTACCAAAAAGCCTTCTTTTAGCTAATTTTACTGTATTCTATGTACCGTACTTGTACGTGATTTTGTCCAAAATAATACATAACTGTCAATCATTTTGTGACTGATGTTTTACTTCACTTTATCATTCGGCAATGTTCTATTCACGCATAATGAAGAAAATGGTATACAATTGCAAAAAATTACAATTACTAGAGCGTCTACAAAGAAAGCGAGAGTTTACCCCCTGCATTTCTTGAGTCAACACAGATCTTTGGAATTGATACAGTCGCCACTAAACTTCCGTATGCACGAATAGGTCCCCGCCGAGTTAACTTTTGTTCAAAAGGTCAAAAAAAAAGTCCCCTGATTACGAATATCTTGGTTCGGTTTTCGAAATCTTGGACAGTTTTTGTGTAAACAATTTTTTTTTAACAATTTAATTATTTATTAACAACACAAATTTATAATAGCACTTTCAGCTCGCTAAGCAAAAATAAAACTTTTTTGCCTCTTGTATACCATTAAGCCATTTCCCTTTCAGGGTAGGCGTGACACTACCCGATTCGGGTAGTGTTTCTAGGTGGTTAGTTTCTTGTAGTAAATAACTACAAGTGTGGGCTCACCACACCCACGATGTGCCAGCAGCACTCAGTTTTCTCGAATGGTCACCCATCCAAGTACTAACCGCGCCCAACGCTGCTTAACTTCAGTGATCTGACGAGAACTGTTTTTTTCAGCGTGGTATGGCTGTTGTACTTGCAATCAATATGATAATTATAATAATTGATAATTCATATATTTTGTTAAAAATTCGTCTTTTCTGGTACAAAATTAATAACCTTCTTGCTTAAAAATTCAACAATTTTCTTTAAAATTCATTGATTTTGTTTCAAATTTGTGTTTTTTGTTTGAAAATAAAAATATATTCAGTTGAAAGATCAGGTATTTTGTTGAAAATTCCTTTTTTTATCGGTGCAAAATTAATCTTCTCAGTTGCAAATACAACTACTTGGTTGAATTTTGAACTACTTTGTTAAACATTAATTTTTTGGCTGAAGATGCATAATTTTTGTTTACAATTCATCTCTTTGCTAGAAAATTGAACTATTTTCTGAAAAATTAATCATCTTCAGTTGAAACTTAAATTATTTCGTTGAAAATTCGTATTTTCCGGTATAAATTAATTCTCATTCTTTAAAAATTAATATTTTGTATTGAAACTTTCCCTAGTTTGTCAAAACTTTATCTACTTTCTTTAAAAAAGTGAACAATTTTTTTTTAAATATCTTTTTTGGTTGACAAGTCATCAACTGTTTCGTTGATCATTCATCTCTGTTGCTTAAAAATATTCTACTTTCTTGCAAATTTGAAAATTTTGTTAAAAAGTAATTTTTTATTAGGATTCTTCACTTCACTTGAAAATTCATCTGGTTGGTTGAAAACATAACTATTTTGTTAAAAAATCATTGTTTTTCTTTGAAAATTTATTAATTTTTTAAACTGAAAAATTGACTCTCCCACTTCAAAATTTATAATTCTAGTTGAAAAATCATCTCAGTATAATTTTCCGTTATATACATAGAGAGCTTGTATATTGTCATATAATGTACAAGGTACTACTTTCGGAGTAAGTTGCCGAAAACTGTACAGTTACACTGATTCGGCATGAATATTGCATGCATGAATTCGGGGGTGAATTGATTATAAGATATATTGTTTACAGATTGATTTTACCTCAAGTCTGCATTTCATGATATTATCCTGTAAGATTTTTAGTATGACCATACCTAAAATGCCTACGGATTTTAATTTGCGGACTAACCTGAACATTACGTGTTTCGTATGTTTCCCAATTATTGTTGCAATTACTACTTGCCCAGTTATATCGACCGTTTCTCCGTTCGCGACCATTAATTTTCGCGAAACGGATTTGTTTTGTTGTTGTTTTTAATGTGGACAGGGGGGGGGGGCGGAGGCTGGCGCTTAAGCTATAAAGCCTATTGTGCCACACCCGTGTTTATTATCAAGGCAGTAAACCGAATCCGGCCACCTTCACCGAGTATTTAGATCTCGATGGATTTCGTTTTTCCAACGTTCTGAAAATATACCTCTCAGGAGCCAGGCGTACCACATCGCACAGCCTTCTTTGCACGGAAAAATGATACTCATCCACTCCGCCATCCAGCTGCTTCCCTAGCTGGCCGTAGAGTACGGAATACGGCCAGGCTAGGGTGGACGGAGCGATCCCTCTGAGGTCATTAGTTAGAAGCACAGATTCGAAGCACTCTCTTGGTGTGTTATGTAAGTGTATGTGTGTGTTCATTACTAGAAATCGACAAGCGACTACCGACCGCTAGTTCCCTCGACATGGGGCTTCTACGCAAGGAGATGGCTGACTTATTTTCGAGTCTTCACAAAATCGACTAGTCACCCCCAACGTTAGCCTCGACATGGCTCGACATGGAGCCCATTCAATCCTTGGAAGGTAATCAGCCCCTTCTGAGGGAACCTACAGTTTATGGTCGGTTTTAAACCACTAAAGCCCCGGTAGATATGTATATATCGAAAAATTCCCATTGGTGGCGGCTCAGGGATCAAAACCCAGTCCTCCTGCACGGAAGTCTGATGCGCTACGCCTGTGTGCGGTCAAAAAGCAGTAAGTGACATTTTCTTAAAAATTAAGTTAAGCACGTTATCGGATGTCATTTAACGTAAATAATACTTGTACACAGTAACATTTCATATATTAGTGTTTTTTATGGAAATATTTTAAGATTCAAAACCAAGTAAGTGCATTCTGAAACTGTAATGAGAAGTCAAAACACAGTAAGTGCACACCTGTCACTTACTTCGTTTTGCAGCGTCAACGGAATGTTGGGCAGGATAGTGGTATCTTGTTATAAAACAGTGTAAGCGCCCTGCAGACTGTTTTTTAAGGTTAGTTATTAACATATGTCGAAATTTCTTTATTATATATACCATTAAACCACTTCCCTTTCAGGGTAGGCGTGACACTACCCGATTCGGGTAGTGTTTCTAGGTTTTTCTTGTAGTTATAAATAACTACAAGTGTGGGCTCACCACACCCACGATGTGCCAACAGCACTCATGTCAGTATTCTTGAATGGTCACCCATCCAAGTACTAACCGCGTCCAACGCTGCTTAACTTCAGTGATCTGACGAGAACTGGGTTTTTCAGCGTGGTATGGCCGTTGGCCATGCCAAATTAAATGCGGAAATATAATTAATATAATTTTCTCTGCTGCTTATTTGATATAAAATTGTATAAAAAAGTTTTTTTTTTTATCAATTATAATTTTTTTCACTCATGTTAATTTAAATGTTATTAATAAAATCACGTAGAAGAAGCGAAATAAATTATTTTTTATTTTAGTATATATAAGTGAGAAGTTAATTAAATCATTATATATTATTATTTTAAACTTTAAACATAATGTGATTACGCGCCCAGGTGAATAAATTGTGTTTTATGGCGCTTACTTTATTTTGAAAGCTCATTCTTCACGAAAAGCCTGCTTAGCATAGATGTTGCAAAACAAAGTAAGCGCCTTTTTAAATTTCTAACGTGTGTTAGAAATTTAAAAAGGCGCTTAAAAAAGTGTTTTGTGAATATGAATTTGACTACTTTTTGATTCATACTAGCATAAAAGGGAACTTTACTAAGCATGCTAACAATATGTTGAAAGTTAATTTTTAAATATGCAATAGTTTTATACCGCAAATCGTAAACGCGTTTACCGTTATTATGAAAAATTTACTCTTTGGCGTTTACTGCTTTTTGACCGCGCACAGCCGAATCGTCTGAGGCACCGAGGCTTCTGCGAAACGGGCTTAAAAATTGAATAATTGGAATTTTTGATTTTTTTAAAATAATTCCTTTCCCACATAAGAGTGTGTGGCGCCTGTGTGTACTAAAATGTGAAATAGATTATTTTCTAAGTTAGTCATTAGGCGGAAACGTGCTTCTGTTACCTCTTCTTTATCCGAATTTAATATTTCTGGCGTTTTGGTATTAGATCGTAACAACCAGTTTCCCTAATTGTACGCGCAATATGGGCATTCTCTTTCAAAATGGCCCGCTAATCCCCAATGATAAAAATTCGAATGCTGTGTGTTTTCATTTACACTCGAGTTTGAATCCTGCTTTTTAACTGAGTTTTTACTTATTTTATCGTGTGAGTCCTGGTTAGAATCATTACCCGGTTTTTGATTTTTATTCCCGTAATTTGGTTTTTGGTAAGTTTGTTTTTGATAACTGTTATTATTTCCTGAATTATCTTTCGCTTTTTCTGTTGGCGATTAAATAATTGGGTTATTCTGACCTTGAATTGTGCCTTATGTTATTTGATTAAACATTGGTAACATTTGGTTGAAAGGGTTAAATTGAAATCTGGGTATATTGTTTGTGAATATAGAGGGCATAATACGTCAAGTGTTCCCACCTAAAATTATTTTTTTTCATCGGGTTGAAACTTAACTAACTTATAGTCCTAGTGTACCTATATTAATTCACCAAACCATAGGTCTATTTATCAAACAGTTGTAAATATACAGGGGCCTGAAGTTTTCACTTTCTCAGGTGCTTTTTCACATTCACGTTAGTGTAACTTCTTTTAGAATTATCCGATTGGACTTTTATTATAGTGTTTTGTAAAGCTCTTTTCATGTTCCTAAAGACTATCATAACAATTTTTTGTTTCGGTATGATTTTTTTTCAAAATTGAAATTGATTTTTTGAAAAAAACTAAAAAATTTTTTCTTTATTAAAAAATAGCTTTTTCACACTCTTTGAAGTCATGTAGAAGAAAAAGTGGGTTGAAGATAAATTTATTGTCAAATTGAGATTTTTACGCTCGAGGAGACCACGTTATGATTATATAATATACATAAACACAAATAATCATCTCAAGATGATCAAGATCTCAAGACCTAAGACTATTCGTTCCCGGGCGCTGTGTAAGTGGAATGTGGTCCAACCGAGCGTAAAAATCTCAATTTGACCATGAAATTATTTCCAGTCCACTTTTTCTTCTACATGACTTTAAAGAGTGTGAAAAAAGCTAGTCTTTAAAAAAGAAAAAAAAATTTAAAGTATGGTTTTTTTCAAAAAATAAATTTTATTCGAAAGCACCATCTCATGAGCCTATTACGCCCCAGAAAAATGAGCGTTTGGATAGCTCTTTACCGAACAGTATCAGCTACTGACAGTTTATTAGTTCGAAACGCCGCCGCACTGACGGTTTATTAGTTCCACAAATGGCCACTGAATAACGCACAATGCATTTCATCAGATTTCATAAACTTACTGTAGACATATATATACAAAAA
>CAKNYM010052152.1:378617-393182 GCA_932195095.1 Andricus curvator | reverse complement strand
ATATATATATATATATATAATTTGAAAAAAGGGTTAAACAACCTCCGCAGGGGGCCACTGGGGGCAACTGCCATCTAAAAAATGATACCGGCTCCCAGTAGAACCGCGATAAATCACACTTATGGCCATGTCTCACAACCGTGAGATGGGTGGTCTCTCAATATATATATATATATATATATATATATATATATATAAAGTACAAGTATATAAAGTATATAAGAAGTTTAAGAGTAATACCTTTGGAGTAAAGTCAAGTTTAAATTTCAGACCTTAATTTGTGTTTTTTTCTCAGCAGGTATAAGATTTTTGAAAGGACAAAGTGTGGGTAACTCAACGTTGGTGGAAGCAGTGAAAAATACAAGATTAAGATTAATTGGAGTTTATTGCCACTTAAACGGTCGAAGTAACGCTATTTCACGTCTCAAGTAGCCGGCGAGATGGTGGTAGCGACCGGATGACCCGGTAGCGAGGCGGTGGTCCGGATAAGGGCCGTTGTTGAGCTACAAGAGATCCTCCTTAGGGAGACGATGAGACAGCGCGGCGGAGATGGAGAGCGAACCGTGACGGGCCACAATGGCACACACTGACTAGGTTTAGCGATCGTGCTCGCGACGTGTCGCTGCTCGGGACTTCGGGACCCCTCGGGGAATTCTGGCCAATGTCGGGTACGTCCAGTTAACCCTTTAATACAGGGCCATATCGAGTCCGAACCTCTAAGTAACTTAATCGTAGAAGATTTGTATTTCCTATTTAAATATAGAATTATTATTAAATAGGTAGAGTTAGCGGAAGGGCAAAATGTAGGAAAGAAAACGCGAGGAGGGGAGAAAATGGTACAAGCGAAACTAAAGAAATAGGAACATAAGAGGGAAGTGATGACAAAGAAGAGGGAATCTGCAGTATAAGTTAAGGAAAATAGAATAAGAGGAAAGAAGTAAGGAAAAAAGAACGTGAATCAAGTATGGCAGAATACAGATAGAAGGTGTATGGTAGATTGAGACTAAGAAAGGGAAGAGTTAGTAAAAAATGAGGTGCCTGGAAACTAGGAGAGAAAGGAACGGGAGGTAGGAAAATAATAAATAGTAAGAAACAAAAAGTGATGAGAAAATAAATAAGTAAAGAGTGGAAGATATGTTACTGAAATATAGCAGGCTTGAAGAGAAAGGATAGGGAGTTTATGAGAAGTTTGGTACAATGTGATGTAGTAGTAATGATGGAGACGTGGCTGGGTGAAAAGGGATGGAAAAGAGTGAGGGGAACGTTACCAAGAGGTTACAAATGGCAGGTTCAAAATAGAAAGAGGAAGAATAAAAAAGGGAGAGCAATGGGAGGAATGGTGATGGTAGAAAGGAACGAATGTATAACAGGGAAGGATAAAAAAGAGATGAAAGGACAAAAAGAAGGATTAATAGTAGAAGAGGTAAAGATGGGAGGAACGAGGTGGAAGATAGTGGGGGTGTATGTGTATGGTGATATGCTGGACAAATCAGAGAAAATGGAAGAAAATGAAGAAGAAATTAGGCTTATAAAAGGGGAAGATTTCAATGCGAGAACAGGAGATAGAGGAGGAAGGAAATGGGGATAAAAGCGAGGAAGAAAATCCTTAGACAAGGTACTGAATAGAGAGGGAAAGAAATTGTAAAAGAGATTAGAGAAGATGGAATGTTTTTCTTAAACGGTAATATAGAAGGGGATGAGGAAGGGGAATATACACACTCAGGAGAAGAAAAGGGAACGGTAATTGATTCTGTGATAGTGGACGATGAGGTAAGACAGAAGGTCAAGAAACGAAAGCTAGGGGATTATATAGATTCGGATTACTTTCTCATAATAGTGACATTAGAAGGAGAAAAAAAATAAAAATACGGATAAAAAGGAAGCAAAGGTAAAAAGAGCAGGAAGAGGAGATTGGTCAATGAAAGGAAAAGAACAATTTAAGAAAAACGTCAGGAATATCAACATGGGAGAGGGAAATGTGGACGGGATTTTCGGATAATTTCGGATAGGAATTCATTCCGAATCATTCCGAAATCTGTATCCGAACCAACCCGAATCAATTCGAACCAATCCGAAAAAATTCTACATTTTGTTCTATCCAAATCGGTTAAAAATTAATCCGACTCAATCCGGTTCAATCCAAACCAAATTTTCAATCCATATGAATCTGAATCAATCCGAATTCGTATTGATATATACTGAATTTTCACTCTGAATGAATCCGAGTTCGGATTGAAAATCGGTTTAGGTCAATCCGAGTTCGGATTGATTCGGGTATAAAATTTGGTTCGGGCTGATTCGGATTGAACCGGATTGAGTCGGATTAATTTTTAACCGATTGGGATCGAACGAAATTGAGAACTTTTTTCGGAGTGGTTCAGATAGATTCGGATACAGATTTCGGAATGATTCAGATTGTTTCGGAATGAATTCCTATTCGCAACTTTCGCCAGGGATAGTAAATAGAGAGAGAAAAGGAAGGAAAAGTATAAATCAGGATATTGAGATGATAGAATGGAAAAATATTTTGTGGATTTGCTAGCAGAGGTAGAGAGGAAGTTTTGAAAGGAGGAAAATATGGTAGGGGAAGAAATTAGGAAGAGGACATAACAAGGGAAGGAATAGTCAAAGTGTTAGGAATAATGAACGATGGAAAAGCGCCTGGTATAGGTGAGATTACAAACGAAGTCTGGAAATATTGTTTGATTGATTGATACTTAATTACAGTAGAAATACATATGTACAAACACAGAATTTCACACTTCATTCTGCTCTCTAAATATGACAATCTTCACTTAAATTACGAACATACTTAATACATTACAAAGTCTACATTACTAATCTTCCATATTTTTCAAATATTTGGAAATTCTACTTTTGAAGCAGTAAACTGTATCTGAATCAACTATGTCTTTAGGTAGACTATTCCACAAAGTCGCCGCCGATAGAATAAATGACTTCTGAAACGTTACAGTTCTGCTCTGTGGAACTCGAAACATTTCTGGCTGTCTAACTTCCCGATTAGTAACAGTAACCCTTTCAAGAAACTTATCATAAAGATATTGCGGAGGCTGTGTTATTAATATCACATACATAAGAGATCCTACCAAAAATTTTCTCCTACTTCCTACACTCATCCAGCCCAGCTGTTTCCGATACGGTGTAATATGTTCATCCTGTTTTACATTGAAGATGAATCTTATGCAAGAGTTCAATAGCTTCGTTAATTTATGATCCTGCGCAGCTGAAACATCAGTGTATATTGCACAACAAGAGTCCAAGTACGGCATTACGAGGGAAGATGTCAGCTTAATTCTTAATTCCGTGGATAAAGAATTTTTATTAAACTGTAGTTGTTTAAGCGTAGCATAAACCCTTCTGGAGATGCTTCCAACCTCTTTATCAAAAGATAATGTAGAGTTTAAAATTATTCCCAGATTACGAGGACTACTGACAAAAGGTACCACAATTCCATTTACTTGCACTGGTGGCAAAGAAGCAACGTCAAGACTATTGATATACTGACAACTACCTAAAATTAAAGCCTGAGTTTTAGTAGGATTTAGCTTAAGCTTATTAGTATTTGTCCAATCACAAATAACTTTAATATCTTGATTAATTATGTCAATATCCTCATTAATTTCATCCGGCTTGCATTGGATATAGATCTGCAGATCATGCAGAAATAGCATGTACATGCAGAACTTCATCACTGTACTTAAATCATTAGTGAATAGAATAAACGGAAGAGGCCCAAGCACTGACCCCTGCAGAACTCCTGAGCCAATGTTGCCCCATTTAGATTTTTAATTTCCTAACCCCTTTACAGCCTGTTCACGATCAAATAAATACAATGCTATCCATTTCAGCACAGATGCCGAAAATCCATAGTTTTTCAGTTTAGACAAGAGAAGCATATAAGGGACCATATCAAAAGGTTTGGTAAAATAAAAAAGAACCATAATTGTCACCATTCTCTTATCAATTCCCAAGCGAATGTCATCCATGAAACTGAGCAATAATGTATGTGTACTATATCCTTTCCTATAGCCAGACTGACATGAATTTAGGATATTTTATTTTTCCACATAGTCTATCATCTGACTGTAGACGACTTTTTCCAATATCTTACAGAGATAACAGAGTATGGCAAAAGGCCTATAATCACCAGCACTTTGAGGTGCTTCAACATTATTTACAGGTCTTATTAGTAACTTTCTCCACTCTTCAGGAAAAATAGAAGTTTGTAACGATTTGTTAAAGAGATTAACTAAGTGTGGGAAAATTATAGGCAAAGCTTTAACGATATAACTAATTGGTTGACCATCCACCCCTTTCGCCTCAGTTTGAATACTTTCTGGGCTCTCAGTCAGTCTAAGCGGAGAAATGTCTTCAAAGTAGAAATGAGCATCGTCAAAATCAGAGTTAAGGAGATTGGAAAACCAGTTTGTTGATATACTATATGAAAAATCACCACAAATGGAAAGAAAGTGAGCATTTACTTCATCAACGGTACACATCAGTGGTAATTCCTCACATCGATGTTTGACCAAACCTAAAGACCTTAACTCCCTCCACAAATCCTTAGACTCTACTACACTCATCAATCTAGTGATATTATTCCCAACTCTTGCCCCTCTAAGTAGTCTCGTGACTGTATTCCTCAGTGCCTTATAGCTATCATAAATTGAAGGGTCCCCAGTCTTTTCCATACCTTGTATTCACGATTACGCTTTCTTATCAAAATTTTGATAGCATCCGTCTTCCATGGACAAATTCTTGTTCTTGTCCCAGAAGATCTTCAAGGAGCATGTTCATCCATAGCCATATTCAAGAGATTATAAATGAATTTCTGCTTTTCATCTACAGATTCTAGACCAATAAATAACCCGCCAATTAGCAGATCGTAGACTTAAGAGAAAGGCCTCATCATCAATATTCCAAAAATCACGATAGGTATAGTTATTAGTTTGCACAAATCCACCTGTTTCCCAGGAGTATTCAATCGCTATAAGTTTATACCCAGTCACCAAGGGAACAGTTGTTTGATAGGATGAGGTTACCTTGCATTCCCTCGAATTGTGCCATTAGAGATTCATTCTATTTATTTAGAACAGAAATCTGAGAATTTAGTTCCGCATACTGATCAGAAATAACCTGAAGTTAAGTATTGTTATCATTAAGTTTATGCCGAATTTCAGGAAGACAGTTGAGTTTTTGCCGAATCTCATTGATATCAGTACTCATTTCGTTATTATCTTTATCTATTTTGATAGATTGAACACTATTATTGCACGCACCAATAGGAGCCATTAGTTCGTCAAACTTATCTCCAGAAAGCATGCTGTTCTCAGTGACCACACTAGCATTTTCATCTGAATCTAAGTCAATATTAGATTCACTGGCACTAGCACTATCATGCTTATTCATTTTGTATAAATTAGTTTTTACATTAGTGTCTCGTTTAAATGCCCCGCTTGATTTTCTATGCTTCTTTAGGTTGGACTGACCCCCCTGGCGAAAGTATCGGATAGGAATTCATTCCGAATCATTCAGAATTATTCCGGAATCTGTATCCGAAATAATTTGAACCAATCCGAAAAAACTTCTACATTTCGTTCGAACCAAATCGGTTAAAAATTAATCCGTCTAAATCCGGTTCATTCCAAACTTCCAATCCGAACCAAATTTTCAATCCAACTGAATCCGAATCAATCCGAACTCGGATTGACCTAAACCGATTTTCAATCTGAATGAATCCGAGTTGGGATTGAATTTGATTCATTCGGTTTGAAAATCGGTTTAGGTCAATCCGAGTTCGGATTCATTCGAATTGAAAATTTGGTTCGGATTGATTCGGATTAGAAGTTACGATTGAATCGGATTAATTTTTAACCGATTTCGATCGAATGAAATGTAGAACTTTTTCTGATTCGGATTCGGATGACTTCGGATTGGTTAGGAATGAATTCCTATCCGAAACTTTCGCCAGGGCCTGACTGCTGAGATCAAAATTTTGTAGATCCACTTCATCATAGGGGCCACTACATTTCACAAGTTCATTTTTCGAGTTATACACATTATGAACACTGCCCTTTGAATTTGGATGAAAGTACTCATTTTCAAACGCCAAGGTGGCTGCTTCACCTGATTTACAAGTCAAAAATCAGAAGCACTATAACAACTCACTAATTACCGAACCCTAGTAGGAAGCATTATGCCAGAGATGAGATGGGAGTTTGCCGATCTAATGGAATAAGAGAATATCAGGAAATGTGAAAAACATGCGCTGATAACTGCGCCCTCTTGGCGGATGCACCTAAGAGTTACTTTGAAGGTGCACGTTGCGCGTCGGTAAATGATGAAAGTTATCAATTTCTGAAATGATTTACCTTTGAAGTTTCTACTTGAGGAGCTACCATTAGCACTAACAGAAAAGTGCACAATTATTTACCACCAGAGTTTGTACATCTCCTAATAAAGAACAATGAATTTTTATTTCTTGACTTTCTAAAGCCTTTTAAAGACTAGCCTTTTCTAAAGACTTTTTAAAGCAGTCTTTCTTTCCAAAATGAATCATATTTTTGTGCGTGTCCAAATGTGTTCGGGTTTTATTCTTGCAGCTAGTTTTTTTTTAGTTTCACTCAAAGAAGTCAGCCGCTCAAAAAGCCTGTTTAAGTTATAACTGTCTGTTAATTAAGTCTAATTTATTTCATGATAAAAGAGAACATTTTAATTTCATATGATTTCTCAATATTATATTCATTTTATATTTCTATATTAGGAAATGATGCTGTTATTAACCATTTGCTGCCGCAGTATACAATTTGTAAACTTTTGAACACTTTTAAAGAAATAAGAAAAATGAAATAATGGACAAAAACTTACGATATCTTAATTTACGAAATTTGTAAACTGTCGGTACCCGTAAAAAAAATAGTTACCGGTACCGATAATAAGATTTTTGGGAAAGTTTCAAATGATGTAGATTTTAGAATGATTTATTTAGAACAGAATTTAAAATATTTTAAGACAATCAAAATATTTTGTAGGAAAACTGAATTATTTAAAAAGATATTTCAAAGGTTTTAAAGTTTTAGGTCAAAATAATATAAAACTTGAAAAATTTCAAACACTCTTAAACCAAAAATACATTTTTTAGTATTTTGAAAAAAATGTAGAAGCTTCTTAAGAATTTTGAAAGAATACGAACATTTTCTTAAGAAGGTTTTAAGGCATTTTTTTTTTAATTGTTGAGAATTTTCCAAATTTGAACAAACATTCGAGTTTTGAAAAGATCATAAATATTTTAAAACTTAAATAGTGTTTCAAAAATTTATAAAATATTTTAAAATTTCTGCAAAACTTCGTAAAGCCTTAAATATCTTTTAAAGAAAGCCCTTTTTAAAGAGTTGCCGTTTTATTTTATTATTATTTCAAAACAAATCCACGCTTTGACTTACAATGTTGTTAAGGAATGACGGTTTTTAAATTTTCTTTTTCGGGATTGTCCAGTCGTCTCATTTTTTGAAATGTTTAAAAGTGTTTTAAAATATTTTTCAATTTTCTTTAAAAATTATTTTTGCAAAATATGAAAAAATGTTAAGAAAATAATTTGCACAGTTAAAAAAGTTCTACAAAATGTTCCTCTACTCATTTATGATATCTTGTATCATTGCCGAGAAGAAAAAAAAATTAAGTACATTAAATAAAAGAGATTAATTTTCTACTTAAAAAGACAAATTTTCTACTAAAATGATGAATCTTTGACCAAAAAAATGATTTTTTAACAAAGTAGTTTAACTTTTAGCCAAGCAGGTTAATTTGCAACCAAGAAAGTGGAATCCTGAAACAAAAACTTAAATTTTTAACCAAGAAGATTATTTCTTTGCCAAAAAAGACAGATTTTCAACAATATTGCTACATTTTCAACCAAAAAGATGACATTTCAACTAAAATGATGAATCTTCAACCAAACAAGTAACTTTTTCACAAAGTAGTTTAACCTTTAACCAAGCAATTACATTTTCAAAAAAAGATGAATTCTCAACGAAAAATGTAATAGTTGATAATTAAACTAAAAAATGTTTTTAGATTAAAATCAAAAAGATTTTAATTCATAAAAAAATATGAATTTTTAACAAAATATTTGAATCCTCAGCCAAAAAAGAGCTTAATTTTAAACCAAACATTTGCAGTTAAAAAAAAAAGATGAAATTTCTATCAAAAGAGATGAATTTTGGAACCAAAGAGACGAATCTTCCACAAAATGGTTGAATTTGAAAACAAAAAACATTTTTCAGTCCAGAATAAAGAAAATTTGTAGGCAAATTATAATTTAAATGAAAAAATATTTTTGTTAATAATTTATTTGATGTTGTTATTCTTGTTTGAGTGACCTTCAAGGTCTCATTGATAATCAAATGGTTTTCGCCGAATGCTCATTCTCCTTGAAGGTCTCTCTCTGTTCTTTGAGTTTCAGGCGCTTTCCTTTTCGTGAGAGTGGGGACTCAGGTAGTGGCGTGAAGCTCCCTTGTTGAGTTTTGAGAGCTTTTCCGGGCCTTTAAGTTGCTAGCAAGGTGTAGGCAAGTGTAGACATTGTCGGTTGTTGCAACGATTTTAATCAAGTTTGTTTCTTCTAGGCAATTCAGGTATTTGAGCCCTTCAAGTAAAGTCCGTGTTTTGTTCATTTTTGGGTTCCTTGATTAGTGATTTCCCGACTCGATCATCTTCTGGTGTTGTGGGAAGTGACGAGTCGGATGACGTATTGCTTCCGGTCGCGTCGGGATCGATCGTTCGGTGAACGATCGTGGTCGTAGCTTCCGGAGGCTACATCTGTGCCAATTTTCTCAAACAACCCAAAACCTTTTTTGGGTACAGAAGGAGCGCCTTGTTGGATAGGCTCAGGGACCCATAATTTGGATTAACTCGATAAAAGGTATTTTGAAGTTTTCAGTAATAACGGTGATGAATTGTCTTGTATCCTTTTTCGTCGACTTTGCCATGACCAAACGTGATTCCTTCGCTACCCCACGCCAGTCCGTCAATAATTAATTAACATTTTTGGTCCTTCGAGTCAGATAGTGGGTTAGCGAGGAAGCACAGGCTTACTAACTGATAGTGTGATTAGATGATGTTGTTTGATGTCGACTGGGTAATAAAATTAATTAGAAGAAGTTATGAGTGTTGGTATACTGGTCCAAAATTTATCAAGAAACTTTAACATTTCGCCTTCCTTAAAAGATCCTGGAGTAAGGAAGGATCCTGGAGTAAGTCATTTCAGTCGACTTTTTTGTTAGAAATTCTAGTCATGTAATATTTTTCCAAAACTGATGTCGTGGATGTTAAAAGAAGTGGAGAATGAAACGACTTCCATATTCTATTGGCATTCTTAGGATATAAAGATGGAAATGTTGGTGGGACATCACATTGTCCTTTCAGCCAGACAGAAGCAAGTGACATTTCTTAAATACAGAAGATTAATGTCGTATAAACAAGGTGGTTACAGAATAAATTTGATTCGCTGCTCACTGGTCTGTTGTGTGCGCATTATATATATTCTACGTCATAAATGAGATAGGAAAACGGATTCTCTCTTATTATCTTATCGTATCGTATCTATATAGTTATTTTATAATAATATATAATTAGATTATTATATTGTTATAAATTAGATATTGTAATTTATATTGGGTTGAAATTAATTCTATGAACAACAGTATCCTATAGAATCAATAGCTATTAGTGTTATTAATTAACAATTATTAGAGTTATTAATTAAATTTAATTGTGTGATTGTTCTCAACATTGCAAACGTCTCGAGACAAGCTCTCAAGCATGACAAACATATTGCTGGCGGATTGTTTGCAACATTGCGAACGCCTGCAGACAGGCTCAAAGGCATGACAAACTTACTAACTGACTGTGTGATTGTTCTCAACATTGCAAACGTCTCGAGACAAGCTCTCAAGCATGACAACCATATTGCTGATGGATTGTTTGCAACATTGCGAACGCCTGCAGACAGGCTCTCAGGCATGACAAACTTACTAACTGACTGTGTGATTGTTCTCAACATTGCAAACGTCTCGAGACAGGCTCTCAGGCATGACAACCATATTGCTGATGGATTGTTTGCAACATTGCGAACGCCTGCAGACAGGCTCTCAGGCATGACAGGCTTACTAACTGACAGTGTGATTGTTCTCAACATTGCAAACGTCTCGAGACAAGCTCTCAAGCATGACCACCATATTGCTGGCAGATTGTTTGCAACATTGCGAACGCCTGCAGACAGGCTCTCAGGCAGGACAAACTTACTTACTGACTCTGTGATTATTTGCAACACTGCAAACGCTTCGAGACAGGCTCTCAGGCATGACACGACATAATGATGGTTGATTGTTTGCAACATTGCAAACGCCTCGAGACAGGCTCTCAGGCAGGACAAACTTACTTACTGACTGTGTGATGGTTTGCAGCATTGAAAATGCCTCGAGACAGGCTCTCAGGCAGGACAAACTTACTTACGGACTGTGTGATGGTTTGCAACGTTGCAAACACCTCGAGACAGGCTCTCAGGCATGACAGATATATTGATTGTGGATTTGTTGCAACGTTGCAAGCACCATGAGACAGGCTCTCAGGCATGGCTAACTTATTCACGATGACAGATTATGTATTTTTTTGTTATTTTGTTATTCAATTTTGTTTGAATCTTTATTAGAGTTTCACAATATAACCTAGGCTCTAGTTCCCCTGGTCTCCGCAGCACGTGGGAGGTTCAATACTCTCTTTCTTGCGTTCTTATTTTCTGTTGTTCTGTGTTCGCAAAATTAAATCCCGGACAGGGGATCTATTTTTTCATTAAGATTGGTTGCAGGTCTACAAACATCACACAGTTTATGAAGATTTATGGACATATCTCATCAGGAGAGTCATGGACCTTTCGAAGGGCCAATTATCGTTGGTAACCTTGACGACAAATATAAATAACACTGTGTTTTTTTTTGCTGAGCGACAAAGAATCATTCCTGGATTGCTCCGCAGCCAGATTCAGTTCTTGAGTTTATTTTTCAGATACGCAGATCCCATCATTCGAGCTTGTAGAAAAAGATGCCATTGCCAGGGAACTATATTTCACTGAGTATCAGTTCGACTCTACCCAAGCTGTTTACGTCTCCCTCTTCGACAATCCTGTATTTCACACCTCAGGAGAATCTATGCAAGGAGCTCAACAGATATTCGTTTCCATATGTTAACGATTGGAGAAGGACACCTTGCTGGCGAGGAATATGCGCGTTTTATGTCTGACTATTACAGGTTGGGGCACATGCGTCTCACTCCTTCCACAGAATCACTTACGAGCTTCAGGCCCACTTACTACAGCCCACATCATGCAGTTTGGCGAAGTGCAGATGGTCGTCCTTTACTTCGCATTGTCTTCAATGCATCGTACAGGACTTCTTAAGGCGTTTTTCTTGAATAATTTATTTTTACACGGGTCCGAAACCGCAAGGTGACCTTGCTGCCGTCTTGATGTGATGGGGATTTCCTTTAATTGTTTGCTATGCTAATGTTGAACTGATATATTAACAGATCAGAGTTGACGAAAGAGATGTCGATCTTCAATGTATCGTTTAGAGGAAACCAGTAGCGGACGAAGATGGTCGCTGTCAGCTTCGGACCCTAACCTACGGAATGTCATGTGCTCTATATCTGGTAATTCGATTCAGAAAAATGTTTCTGTTGATGACGTATTATCAGGCGTGAGGGCCACAGTTCGAGACCGATGGCCCAGTTTATGCTTCGGGAGCCGCCTGGGATCCTGTATCTGACGAATTCCGATTGGGAGCACCAGTGATTGAGAGTGAACGCCCGATCACTAAGAGGAAGGTTCTGGCTGCTATTTCCTGGCCCCTTGATCCAGTTGACTGGCTGAGTCTAATCACTATCGTCGCGAAACTCCTGATGCAGGATCTCGGGAAGGCTCAAGTTGGGTCAGATACTCCACTTCCTAATCATTTACTCCAAAGGTGCAATACATTGCAGAAAAATGGACTGTGCTGAAACGTAATCTTTCAATTGGCGACGTTGTGTTGATTATCATCGCTTCTCTACTGCGTCGTGAGACATGGCCGTTAAGGACGAATAACGAATGATATCTCCGCACAGGATGGATTCGTGTGATCTGCCACTATTAAAACTTCTTTTAGGACCTGCAATCACCCCATCTTCGAATTGTGTTGGTTACCAGTCGTGCGCTGATTCCATGCGGTTAATTGTGTTCCATGGCGGGCGGACTTGAATTTTCTTATACATGGAAATTTATTGTGTGCGTCATGGCGGGCGGCACTAAACTCTTGACCTTTATAAGTGGAATTTGTTTCGTTCAGCGAACGAGGCGGGCGGGATGTTAATAATTTATTTGATGTTGTTATTCTTGTTTGAGTGACCTTCAAAGTCTCATTGGTAATCAAATGGTTTTCACCGAATGCTCATTCTCCTTGAAGGTCTCTCTCTGTTCTTTGAGTTTCAGGCGCTTTCCTTTTCGTGAGAGTGGGGACTCAGGTAGTGGCGTGAAGCTCCCTTGTTGAGTTTTGGGAGCTTTTCCGGGCCTTTAAGTTGCTATCAAGGTGTAGGCAAGTGTAGACATTGTCGGTTGTTGCAACGATTTTAATCAAGTGTGTTTCTTCTAGGCAATTCAGGTATTTGAGCCCTTCAAGTAAAGTCAGTGTTTTGTTCATTTTTGGATTCCTTGATTAGTGATTTCCCGACTCGATCATCTTCTGGTGTTGTGGGAAGTGACGAGTCGGATGACGTATTGCTTCCGGTCGCGTCGGGATCGATCGTTCGGTTAACGATCGTGGTCGTAGCTTCCGGAGGCTACATCTGTGCCAATTTTCTCAAACAACCCAAAACCTTTTTTGGGTACAGAAGAAGCGCCTTGTTGGATAGGCTCAGGGACCCATAATTTGGATTAACTCGATAAAAGGTATTTTGAAGTTTTCAGTAATAACGGTGATGAATTGTCTTGTATTCTTTTTCGTCGAGTTTGCCATGACCAAACGTGATTCCTTCGCTACCCCACGCCAGTCCGTCAATAATTAATTAACAATTTTTAATACAAAATAACAATTTTGAATAAATATTTATGTTTCAATTTTATTTGTTCACTTCATTTAAGGTTATTTAAATATAATTTTCCTAGGCTTCGCGAGAAAATTCAAAAAGATTTGTGGAGATTTCCGATATTTCGAAAAAGTATCTAGAAAACTTCGAATACATTTTTTTGTTTATTTTAAAGGATTTTACGAAATTTTAAGATAAATTTAAATGTTTTGAAATATATTTGAGACTTTTTGATGCTTGGAAAAAATTAAGAATATTTGATAAATGTTCGGAAATCATTTAAAGGTTTAAAATATATTTAATCTCTTTAAAATTCCAAAAATTTCGAAATATCTTTTAAACTGACTCGAGTTATTCCTAAAATTGTTTTAAAATCTTCTGCATTCATTTTTGAAAATTTTGGAAATATTGGAAATATTTGTAATGTTTTGAAATCTTTTTAAATATGCTGTTAAAATAATTCCAAAAAATTAAGAATCACTTTAAATATTTAAACAAATTTTTTTTAAGCTTCTAAATATCTTTTAAAATGATTCAAATATTTCGTAAAATTTTGAAAAAATTCTGTAAAATTACAAAAATTGCCGTTGAATCTTCCAGATTCTTTGTTGATAATTTTGGAAAATTTTTGTAATGTTTTGAAAATTTTCAAAAATTTTCTCTTAAGATAAATGTTGTAAAATAAAAAACCATAAAAAAATTTCCGTGAAATCATAAGACATTTTTTTTATTTTAAATTAATTAAAAAAATTAATTTAATTTTTCTTCATCCTTTTTCAATTTTAAAACATTTGTTTAAAATGTTCAGAACAGAATATTGTTGCCTTTATTATTAAAAAATCATTTACAGTTTAAAGTTTTTCTTTTAGAAATAAACTTTTAGAATTAAAATTCCTCATTAGGAAATTGCGACTTTTCACCTTTTTAAGGCGCTTCCTCAGGCTTGATTTTTAGCCCATGTATTACAAATGGCATGTTTCCTCCTACAAGGATGAATTGTTCGATGTGATATCTTAACCACATAATCTCAATGGCCACCGGGAAAGTACCCCCGTTGAACCGAAAACAGGCGCTCCGAATTTGAAAGGAAATTTTTCCAAATTCACCGTGAACTTTTTCGAGGATGCTTCACCCCAGGGGGGCGGCCGTAACTCATCCGTCCTTTCCATTGTTACGGCGTGACACGATTGGAGCCGCCTGAACGAAACTGATAATTATTAAAATATGCAGAAATTGAATTTTTATATGCTGCATTACGTTCATTACATAATGACGAGACGATTAAAAAAAATAGAAAAAAATCGGTCAACCCGTTCAAATTCTGTTGGGAGTTTTGGTAATTTAGCATTTTATTTCAGATTACCTTCAATATTGAGAATATTGACCGATTTTCCTAATCCTTTTTTTCCATTTTTCTTCCAATTATATCATTTT
>CAKNYM010052152.1:352243-368617 GCA_932195095.1 Andricus curvator | reverse complement strand
AAAATGATATAATTGGAAGAAAAATGGAAAAAAAGGATTAGGAAAATTGGTCAATATTCTCAATATTGAAGGTAATCTGAAATAAAATGCTAAATTACCAAAGCTCCCAACAGAATTTGAACGGGTTGACCGATTTTTTTCTATCTTTTTTTAATCGTCTCGTCATTATGTAATGAACGTAATGCAGCATATAAAAATTCAATTTCTGCATATTTTAATAATTATCAGTTTCGTTCAAGCGGCTCCAATCGCGTCACACCGTAACAATGGCAAGGACGGATGAGTTACGGCCGCCCCCCTGGGGTGGCGGATTGCTCCTTTCCAGGCGCAGAAATGAAGCACATTTTCGATTAATTAAAAAAAAAAAAAAAAAAACAAGACCATTTTTCAAAAATCGATGACTTTCTTTGTATGTATTATGCCATTGAGATTATGTGGTTAAGATGTCACATCGAACAATTCATCCTTGTAGGAGGAAACATGTCATTTGTAATACATGGGCTAAAAATCAAGCCTGAGGAAGCGCCTTAAATAATGGACAGATATAAACAATACGATTTTTTAAGAATAAAAAACTATCTTAAGTTTATTTAAATCAGACCTTATCTAATATCATCAATCTAATATCATAATCTCATACCTTATCTAATATCCAATTTTTACCTCGCAAAATCGAAAGATCAAGTTTTCAAAAAACACTGAATGAGCTTAAAAAATAGTAGTGGGAATCTCGGAAATGGGATAAGATATCATATCTCACAAGGTATTTTTCTTGTAATAGTACAAATTCAACAAAAAATTGGCAAAATATATGAGTGTGGGTTTTTTTTTAGAAAATCGACTTTTAATATTTTAAGAAAAACCGCCGCCTTTTTGTTAATTTTGAACATTTTCTAAATGTTAAAAAAAATTGCGGTTTTTTTGTAAAAAAAAAAAATATATATTTCCTCCCCGAGAGATTCTGCGACTTCAAGTGTAGAACCTGCTTGATTTTAAATGGATTCGGTCGAAAGGATTTTCTGTTTTTCAAAATTAAGTTTTCGAGAAAATTTAAATAGATTTTAAAACATTTCTGAAGATTTCTATAAATTCCGAGAAAAAATGCGGAATAAGTTATAAGAATAGTTAATTTTTCAACCGAAAAATAAAGAGTTTAAAAAAAAATGATTGAATTTTCAATGAAAAAAAAAAAAAAATTTTAATTTAGAAGATTAATTTTCTGCCAAAAAGCAACGAACTTGAAAAAAATATAGTTAAGTTTGCAATAAAAAAAATGTATTTTTAACTAAGTAATGGAATTTTTGATACAAAAGATGAATTTTCAAACAAGAAGATTTATTTTCTAATAGAAATAACAATTTCAAAAAAATATGTTAAATTTTGAACAACAAAAACACAGCTAATTTTTAATAAACATTTTTTATTTTATATCATTTTTCACCGACAGTTACTCAAATAATTCATAAGACTCTTTTTCGGGATTCTTCAGTTGTATCATTTATTGAAATGTTAAAAAATGTTTAAAATATTTTTCAATTATCTTTAAAAATTATTTTTTCAAAAGAAAAAAACATTTAAAACTTTGCCCGGAAAAGAATCCAAAATTTCTTTTCCAAATCTTCAAAAATGTACAGTTTCTTTTAATTTTTTTAAAAATCTTCTCAATATTAAAATTATTTTTTAAAGTCTCAAAACTATGTTTTAAATGCATTCAAACTCTTCCTAATTTTTTTTCTGAATTGTGCAAAATTTTAAAAATTGCCTTAATATCTTCCCGAATCTTGTTTAACAATTTGTTTAAACTTTTCGAAATGTTTTAAAATGTTTTTGAATATTCGCTTAAAAATAATTTTTCAAAATGAAAAAAAAGAACTTCAAAAAAATGCAGCTGAAAATTATTTTTAATTTCCCTGGAACCTTAAGAAAAGGTATTATCTTGAAATCTTTTTAAATATTCTCTTCAAATTAATTTTTTAAAAATCATTGTAAATTTTTTTCAGAAACTTAAGACCATTTTTTGTATCCTCTTCAAATCTTTCAAAATTCTCAAAAAGCATTTTCTTTCGAAATCTTAAAAATCCATATTTTGTTCAACATATTTTGAATTCTCAGCAAAGAACAAATCGAAAACATTCACTAAAAGTCATATTCACACAGAATGCAATCAGTCAGGTTTTCGAACAACAAATTTAGAAACTTTCTAAGAATTTTTAAAGGTTTCAATGAAAGAATATTCTTCAAATTCATATAAAAATTCGAAAGGATTTTTTGTCTTTAAAAATTAATTTTTGGGGAAAATTTAAAAAGATTTTAAAACATTTCAAAAGATTTCTAAAAAATCCGGAATATCTTCAGGCATTTTTTTTTAATTTTTAAAGATTTTTCAAATTTTCAAGAAAAATTCGGGTCAGTTAAAATGATATTTAGGAATTTTAGAAGTGTTGAAGCGATTACATATATTTTTGAACTTGAAAAGATTCTCTAATATTTATAAAATATTTATTTAAAAAACAACGAATTTTCAAGAAATAGTTACATTTTCTATAAAAAAATGAATTTTTCACTAAGAAGATTTATTTTAAACCATTAAAAAAACAAATAGATGAGTTAAATTTTCAACCAAAAACAACGAATTTTCAAAAAATAGTTCAATTTTCAATCAAAAATATCAAAATTTAACTTTGAAAATTAATTTTCTATAAAAAAAACAACGAATTTAAAAATATAGAACTATAGAACTATAGAAAACCTCAACTAAAAATGGTGGCATCCCTTCCAAAAATGGCGGCATCCGGCTAAGTTGCCACACTGTCTCTGGGCCCTCTGTAATTGGGTATACAGAAGGTCCAGAGACAGTGTGGCAACCTAGTGTAATTCTTGCTGCTTGGCTCAGTTTTCTTACACATATATACCATTAAACCATTTCCCTTTCAGGGTAGGCGCGACACTACCCGATTCGGGTAGTGTTTCTAGGTTTTTCTTGTAGTTATAAATAACTACAAGTGTGGGCTCACCACACCCACGATGTGCCAACAGCACTCATGTCAGTATTCTTGAATGGTCACCCATCCAAGTACTAACCGCGTCCAACGCTGCTTAACTTCAGTGATCTGACGAGAACTGGGTTTTTCAGCGTGGTATGGCCGTTGGCCATATATAGATAAATAGTATACTACGACTTGCATGTTGGTGGCGAAAGTGAGAACGTGTTCAGTGACAGGTGGTGAGCGGATTTTACGGAATTTGTGTAGAACGTGTGAGTGGAGTGTGAGGGTGGAAGCCTAGGAGGTGAGTAGAGTTGTTTGGGGTGAATTGGGGAGGTAAAAAGTAATTTTCAGCGTAGGTGTGAGGTGGGATTTAGGTAGATAGAGAAAGTGAGGTTAGGTTGGCACGGAGTCGGTAGTCTTGGGCCTTCGAGGGGTCAAGGGTGGTTCTCGCAGAGTTAGGGTATGTTAAGGGAGAGAAAGGGGTGTTTGCAGGGGCTGTGAGAAATAGAAAATAGGGAAATAAAGGGAACTTTTGGCGGCGATTCTTAAGAGATATCTGTCGGCTGCGGAGGGTACTGCATGGAGAGGTCCCAGTTACCGGCGACAGAGCGGGAGGTGAGCAGTGAGAGTGCTGGCAGTGCTGCTAGTGAAACTGACAGGGAGGAAATTTTCCACGTGCCACGACGGCCAACAGCGCGTGGTCCGGTGTCGAGCGGCGCGTCGGGGAGAGGGAGAAATCGGAACGGGGGGAACGAAGGAAGAGAGAAGGTAAGGGAGAGAGCGTCTAGCGCAAGTGACGGAGAGGATCTCTTGAAGAGGAAGAGAGACAGTCAAGAGAGTCCTGAGAAAAGCGAGGTAGAGAGTCCTTTTTAAAAAAAGCGGGAGGACACGTACGTCACCCCCCCCCCCATGAAGGGGAAAGTCAGAGAAGGAGGCTCTCGGGATGCTGGTAGGCGTGATCAGGGGGCTGAGGGAGGACGTAAGGGGGACTAAGGAGCAGATGGAAGGCATGAGAGAGGACTTGAGAATCAGAGATGAGAGATGGGAAAAGGAGGTGAAAGAGCTAAAAGAGAGAATAAAAGGGTTAGAGAGCGAAAGGAAAGAGAAAGAAGTTAAAATAAAGCAGATGAAAGAGGAGATTACGGTGTGGAAGGAAAGAACGGAAAAAAGACTTGAGAAGGTGGAGGGCAGGACGTAAATGGAAGTAGAAGATGGGGGTGGGGGTAGTGAGATTAAAGGTATTTCGGAGAGGGTAGAGAATATGATAGAGGAGAAAGTGGGAGAGCAGAGGACTGAAAAGGAGGAGAGGGCGAATAGGGAAATGATGAGGGTAATGGAGTTGAGAATGGACAGAAACGAGAAGGCAGACAGGAGAAATAATATCGTGATAAGAGGGTTGAAGCTAGGGCGGGGAAGAAAGGGAGGGCGTGGAAGAGCTGCTACAGAGCATAGGGTGGGTTAAAGGCATGGTAGGGAAAATTAAGTTGGAGGCAATAAAGGAGAAGGAAGTGGAGGTTGTGGAGTTGGAGAGCTGGGAAGAAAAGTTGGGGGTAATGCGAAATAAGAATAGGATAAAGGATGAGGGAGTTTTCATCGATCACGATTTGACGAGAAAGGAAAGGGATGCGCAGAGAATGCTGTACGACAGGGCTAGCAAGGAGAGGAGAGAAGGGAGATCAGCGAAGGTAGGATATCGTAAAATAAGAGTAGACGAGAAAATGTGGGCGTGGGACGAGGAGAAAGAGGTTTTAAAGGAATTGCAGGGGGATTTGTTTCGTAGGAAGTAGGGGGTGGGGGTAATGCAGGGTAGAGGAGTAGTGAAGGTGCTGTACTGGAACGTAGCAGGGGTAAAAAAGAATGATGAGGAGTTCTGGAGGTATATCCAGGTATTTGATGTTGTGGGACTGGTAGAGACGTGGGAAGAAATTAAGGAATGGGATAGAATAGAGCCAAAGCTGCCAAGGGGGTTTGGTGGAGATTCCAGGAGGCGGTTAGAGTGAGGAAGAAAGGAATGGCCCGCGGGGGAATTATAGCGGGGGTTAGAGATGGACTAGAGGAAAAAGTTCATGGAGGGAAAGAGGGGGAGGGAGTGCAAATGAGGGAAGTAAAGATAGGAGTGGTAACGTGTAAGTTTGTGACAGTGTACAATAAGGAAGGGATTGAAAGCATTAAAGAAAGGGTGGAAGACTTGCTAGGCGAAAGAGAGGATAATATGGTGGTACTGGGTGGGGACTTCAATGCGAGGATGGGGAGGGAAGGGGGACTTTACAGGGACGGGGAGAGCTTCGAAAGAAAATCGAACGATAAGATAATAAATAAGGAGGGAGAGATTCTAAGGGACTAGATAGAGGATAGAGGCTGGGCGGTGGCGAATGGTACGGCAAATTGGGACGAACAGGGAGAATACACATATGTAAGTAAGGTGGGATATCGGTGATCGACTATGTGGTCATGAATGTGCAAGGATGGGAGGAGACGGACAAATTTGCAGTAGAGGGGAGGGTGGAATCAGACCATCAGCCATTAAGACTGTGGATAAGAGGGGAGGGTGGCGGAAGGAAAGGCGGGGAAGAAGTATCGATAGGGGAGAGGGTGACCTGGACGAGGGAGGCGATCGAGAAGTATCAGGAGCCATTACGAAAGGTTCGCTTTGAAGGGGAGTCGGTGGAAGAGATATGGGAGGTTCTGAAAGAGAAGGTGAAAGGGTGTGTGCAAAAGAAGATATTTATAAAGAAGAAGAAAGGAATGGTGAAGCCGTGGTGGGATAGGGAATGTAAAAAGATGAAAAGAAAGGTGAAGAGGAAGTATAAGAAGTGGAAAGAGGGTACTGCGAAAAGGGAGGAGTACGTAGAAATGAGGAAGGGGTTTAGATTGATGTGTAAGAAGAAAGAACAGGAAAAGAAGAAAGAGCTGGAGGAGAAGTTAGGAAATGTTAAGACAGAAGGGGACGTCTGGAAGATAATAAATAGGTTTAGGAAGCGTAGAGTAGGGATAAGCGACAAGATAGGGAGTGAGGAGTGGAGGGAGTTTTTTAAAGAATCATTTCAGGGCTCAGATTCAAGGAAGAGAGATGATGGGAGTAGAAGAACGTGGGAGGCAGAGATGGAGGAGTTGAATGACGAGGAGATAGAGAAACAGATAAGGAAGTTAAAAAGGTCAAAATCAGCAGGGCTGGATGGGCTAGAGAACGAAGCATGGCTGTTTAGTACACAAGAGGTTAGGGAGAGGCTGAAGGAGGTAGTGAAGAAAGTATGGAGGGGGGAGGGATTCCCACGAGGGTGGAGAGAAGGATTAATAGTGCCTCTGTATAAGAAAGGAGAGAGGGATAGGCAGGAAAATTATAGGGGGATTACGCTAATGAATACGGCGTATAAAGTATACGCGATGGTGTTGGCGGAGAGGCTGCGGAAGGATGTCGAGGGGAAAGGAATATTGCCAGAGACGCAGGCGGGCTTTAGGGCTGGCAGGAGTACTATCGACAATATTTACGTTCTGCAGCACGTGGTGGATAGAGAATTAGCGAAGAAGGGGTTGAGAGTGTACGCGTTTTTTGTGGATCTCAAAGGCGCGTTTCCTTCGGTGGATAGGGGGAGGTTTTGGCAGGCGATGGAGGATAGGGGAGTGGAGAGAGGCCTGATCGAGAGGGTGAGGGAGATATATGAAGATACCAAAGATAAGGTGAGAGGAGGGGAGGCGATTTCGAAGGGATTCTGGATGGATAGGGGGTTAAGGCAAGGGTGTCCGCTTAGTCCAACGCTTTTTGCGATTTTAATTGCGGATATAGAAAGTAAGCTGGAGGCCTGGGTGGTAGGAGGAGCCAGGATAGGAGGGGTTAGAATTTGGTCACTAGCGTATGCAGATGACATAGTGTTGCTGGAAAGAAGCGAGGAGGCCTTAAAGGAGATGATGAAGAGGTTAAGAAGATACCTGGATAAGAACACGTTAGAGCTGAATGCGGAAAAGTCCAAGGTTATGGTCTTCAGAAAAGGAGGGGGAAGGGATAAGGGAGGGGAGTTTGTGTACCTGGGCTTCTTGTTTCGGAGGAATGAGGGAGCGGATGGTCACATGAAAGAGAGAGTGAGGAGGGCAAATGTGGTGATGAGGCAGGTGTGGGGGTTGGGAAAGAAGTTATTCGCAGATCATTTTGGAAGGAGAATGAAATTGTTTGACTCACTAGTGATGAGTGTGCCATTGTATGGAGTAGAGGTGTGGGCGTGGAAAGAAAGTGAAGACGTAAATAGGACACAGGAGAGGTATTTAAAGTGGACACTGGGGTTGGCAAGGAACACGCCTAATTATATTGTCAGGTGGGTGACGGGGAGAACGAGTGTAGGGATTCTAGTGGGGAGTCGGGCGTGTAAATATGAGGAGAAATTTCTGGAAGAGGGAGGAAGTAAGCTGGTTAGGGAGCGTTGGTGGGAGAAGGAGAACAGGAGAGGGGGTGGGAAGATGGAGGTTGAAAGGGAAAGGTATTTTCGAACGAATGGACTGCAGATGGATGAAGTGAGAAGGATGCACGAGGAAGGAAGGTATATGAGTTGGTTAAGAAAAACGGCATGGAGAGAGAGAAGACAACTTAATAGGTTCTGGCTCTCTAGGTAGAAGAGGATGTGTGAACTGTGTGGGAAGGGGGAGGCAAGAGTGGAGCACTGGTTGGAGGAGTGCGTAGAGGTGTAAAGGAGTGGGATAAGCATGGAGGTATTGATGCATGAAAGGGGGGACAAAAAGGCAGTAGCGTGGGTGAAGGGAGTGTTGGGTAAGATGGAGAAGAAGAGAAGGAAGGAGGAAGAGGTATGGAGAAGGAAAGATTGTAAATATGAGAGGAAGTAGATATAAGTAATCTGTAAATAGTAGTTAAGTATTAGGTATTAGTCGCGGTTAGTTTTTTTAAGGGTTAGTTTTAAGAAAGTTCTGTAAAAAATGGAAGTGTAAGCAAGTCAATTTTTTAAGGCCAGCAGGCTGAAAAATAAACGTTTATCTATTCTATTCTAAATAGTATACTACACTATAGAAAACCTCAACTTAAAATGTTGGCATCCCTTCTCAAAATGGCGGCATCCGGCTAGGTTGCCACACTGTCTCTGGACCCTCTGTAGTTGGGTAGCTACGACAGCGCCACCAATAGGGTCATCCACAAAAATTTGGTTTGCCTTATAGTTGAGTTTTTTATAAACTTTGACTCTCAAAGAATTAAAATGTGAAATTGAAACTTAATTTAGTTTATCTAATAATTTATAATAATTTATTAAAAAGTGATAAAATATCCACCGTAAATGTCGATTCATAAAAGAAAACATGTGGCGCCCTCACGGCTCGAAACACGTGGTGTGACGTCACGAGCCGTCAAAACCGAAGAAAATACATTGTCAGATTGATAAAAACAAACGAAATAATGAATAATCAACGTTTTTGGGCAAAAAGGGTTTATTTTTATGAAGTATCAATATGCCTGGATACGTCAGAGCCAGTTCGGATAATTTGCCAAAAGTGAGTACACTTATTATAAATGATTTCTGCGCGAAGTGCTCCAGTTTCAATGTTGCTGAGACTCGAGGAGTGAAAGCGAAAAAGTATTCAAACCGGTGTATTGTATTGAATTTAAAGTTATTTATTTGATCAAGATTATAATATCGTATTTATTTTAGTTTAAATAAAAGAAATAGAAAGGAAACGAAATAATCGATTATAGATGTTGACAGAAAGCGAGCTTTAACCTCAACAATTTGCTTTTAAGGTTAAAGTGCACATACGTCCCGGCATCCCATATATGTAACACTGTTGAATATCAGTAAAGTACGGGTTTTATGATATCAAAAAAGCATATTTGATAGTTTTCTATTTTAAATAAAAATATTTTCTTACGTTGAACTGATCTTCGCAACAATATACTGTTGACGTTAAAGATGTGGTTATTAGGGCACATGTCACGACGAACAATTTTGTACCATTTTTTTCGTTCCTCACCTTTGGGTATAGATATGAATAATTTTCCTGAATTTTTGACAAACGTGTTCTTGCATGGAGGCACAAAACACCAATGGTAGTGTTGATTTTTTTTCATTTTTATGAAAAAAGCGTGAATCGCCCGGCTTATTTACAAGCGTTTGGCGGCTAGCTACGTCACATCAAGATGGCGGAATGGGCGCGACAAAAATAGGAATTTTAAATGTGTACAAATTTTTCTTTTTCAAATATAAATTCGAAAAAAAGTTTTTGTTACACTATGCTGGTATTATTAGTGATTTTAGAGCATATACTTTAATATGCAAAAATATAAAAAATTAGTGGATGACCCTATTTGGTACTACTGGGAAGAAATTTGAATTTCAATTCAATATTCACGAAAAATCTTATAGTTAACGATTAATTTTAAACCGAAGATTAACATGTTTGATTCAAATGAATTGATATTCACTGCTTTTTTCAGAAACATTGCCCAAATAACTTCGAGATACCCAATAGTTCGCGTTTCAGATGGCGCTGTTGTCAAAGTCACAGTACAGATGGTCCAGAGACAGTGTGGCAACCTAGTATCATTCTTGCTGATTGGCTCAGTTTTCTTATACATATACTATAGATAAATAGTATACTACACTATAGAAAACCTCAACTTAAAATGGTGGCATCCGGCTAGGTTGCCACACTGTCTCTGGACCCTCTATAAGTCACAGAGGTATCCTACAGGCGTATAGGGGAGTGACGCGTATGCTAACATTGTGTAAAATATATACAGAGATGAGGTGGGAGATTATTCATGCCATGTATTTGATTTCGACTGACTTACCGCAACGCGCCCTGTGTGCCTAATTGTTTGCGTTCGGGAACTAAAATGAAAGGTGACTTACCTGCCAGCCGCCTACTACTCACTTTTAAACAGGGTACAATTTTATAAAGTAGGTAGAGAAGATCGGAGTTGGTAACTCTGATATGATGAAAGCCAGAGGTAAGCAACGTGTTGAAAAATTTTAAGGAAAAATTTAATTATTTCAATTAGAAAAAAAAAGAAAAACTATCTAGTGTGAAGTATTTTTTGGTTAGTAACATATACCTCTTTCCTCATATGGTACAATTTGTAATTAAATTACTGATATTTCTAATTAATCAAATATAATTACAACTTGAATTCTTTTTGTCTCGTGTATACATTTTTTAACTTTTCTGTCAAATTTTTTCTATGAAGAAATTATAATACATCAATAAAAATTAATATAAATCAACTTTCATCTCAATTTTTTCTGAAATCGTAAAACAAAATTACGGCAAGATCATTATAAAATTTTCTGTGAGAGTAGTCGTAGCTCTATACATAATTAATCTCACGGAAAATTCCGTAATACTAGACAGTGCCTGTTAAGTAACTGAGTGGATAAAAATCTATACTGTCGTTGAATAATCAAATTACTTATTAGAAATACCTATCTTTACTCAGACAAAATTTTCTTTCATTTGAAGAAATTCCTTCGTTACCTTTTGTATTTGAATAAAAGAAATATTTTGTTGTTCTAACGAAAGTCTTTTTTCTTAAAAACAATATTTTGCTTTATGCACACAAAAATTGATTTATATTGAAGAAAAAGTTGTTCTTTTCACTGATTATGTTAATTGGTTTAACAAAATAATGAAATTGAATATACGAAGCTTTTATTTATTCTAAATGATGCTTTTATTAAGAATAAAAAATGTTATTATTTCAATAACCAAAATTTTATTTTTGCTACAAATAGGGATAGTTTAAAATACGTATATTTTCAGCCACGTTTTCCTAAAACCGGATGCAGTTGTATGAATTGTCCTTATATCCTCTTTTTCAAATAACAAGCTAAAAACCTAAATTTCCATAAAACATTTTGGCATACAGCCATTTATTAATAGTTGTCACTATACCACAACACATCCTTACTATTTCAAAATGAGCAGCATTTTTATTACAGAAAAATGCAACGCGTTACCTTGGAGTTAACGTTTTAAGATTTCTTTATTTTGACTTATAAATTTAAAAAAATGTTTCTTCTTTACAAAATGATTTTCTTGGCTTAAAACAATGAGATTGAATTAATTATTTCTTAAATTTTGTCCAGTATTTTGAATTAACAAAACATTTCAAGTCAAAGAAATAGTATCAAACAAATAGTTTCATTAAGGCAATGAAAAACGTTATTATTTAAAATTAGGCGAATTTTCACTTTGAATTAACAAAAAAGTTCAAGAAACGATATTTTAATTTTTAAAAAAACTTTCTGGATACTAGAATTCTCATGCAGAATGCCAAATTATGTCCGACTCTCTGCAATTGTTATGTAAAAAATTTAAAAAATAATTAAAACACTCAATAAGTAAAACTATACGTTATATTATGTTACTGAATTCCAAACAAATAATATCAAAACTGCCAAGAATTATATTTTTCGTATTAAAAACATGAACGACCCCAAGAAGAAGTATTTTGATACGTTCTTTACGATGCTATTGCGAAAAAAGTTTAAACTGCAATGTATTCTTATTATACAATATACAGTTATACATAATAAATTAGGAAAATTGTATCATACTATTTTTCTGATTGTTGCCCATTTCTCAAATTACAAAAAAAGTCGTAAAAATTAGAACTCGAAAATAATTTCAACAAATTATGAAAGTAATCTCTCAATCTGGATTTGTGAAAATTAGGCCACTAATTTAAAATTATATTTCTCTAAAGAAATAAAGTAAATTAGTAGCTCACTGATTTCATAAAATATTCTTCAAATATACGAATTAATCATTTGCAAAATTTGTTTTATAAATAATTTTATAAATTTGAACTGTGATGACGCCATTAAGCAAGAAAAATTTCAGTTTAAAACTGAATTTTAAAGTCAAGTATTTAAAATAGGAAAATTTTAAGTTTGGGAACGCTTTAGATAAAAAATTAAAAAATACAGTATCTTGAACAATTTCGAAATCAACGAAATTAAAAATGGTAAGCATTCTAGCTTTTCAAATATTTTGTAGTCAAATTGCTTAGACGCAAGTTTTTAAAAATAAATACTTTATTTATGGAAAATAAAATTCTGTAAAATGTTTTTCGCAAAGTTTGAACGATGAAAAGATTTTTTTTCACAATTTTTGGTGTACAATGAACCGTTTTCAAGTAATAGCGTCAGAAACAATTAACTTTGCACTTTAAAACTAATATACTCGAAGGTGGATATTTCAGCACCTATTGGACCGAGAAATTTCGAAAAAAAAATGCAAATTGCATTTCATCAATGTACTTACTTCACTTGCAAATATATTAATATCAATTATAGTGCAAACTTCATTGTTTATAACAAAAGTACTTGAAACCTGATAATTGTATAACAAAAAGGTAAAAAAAGTTTTATCTTGGTTTAAACTTTCTGCGGAACATTTTACATAATTTTAAACAACTGTCGAGATTTGTAACAGAGCTGAATAATTTTTATAAAAAATAACTAATAAAATGGCTTTATTTTAAAGTTTCTATTACCTATTCGTTGTTTATTATTGAAGTTTATTTATTTTTTTGTTAAACTGTAATGGACTCATATGATTGTTACAAAGGCTAGTTTTTCAGAAGCGGCATTGGGCTCTCTATAAATAAACCACCCTAAATTTTTATTACGCTAAAGGCGTAAACACACCGGAACCTTACAAGGAGTAAGCCGCTAGCGCATCTCGAGTACGGAGGGACGGTCCCTTGTAATACTTGACAAGTTTACGACTGTGGCGTAGAAAATATTTGGAGAGCCCTTCAAGCAGCTATCGGAAAACTATCCTTTGAAACAGTCAGGCCTGACATTGAGAATTTTGCGAAGTACCTTGTCCTTTGAATTTAGGATTTAAACCTTCAGGTAAGAAAATCAGGTATATAGTCCGACCGAAAGGATAGGCCATCTTCGGAATCCACTTTGAGGTCGCCGTGAAAACTTGAGTAATAATTCTTGATTAACTTTCAGGCTGAATTTCGTGCTGGAATCTTCCAAATATACATAGAAAATGTTGCATTTTTCTATTGAATATTTCCTATCTTCAAACAGTCGTCTTCTCTCACATACATCCTATTGCTCGCGCATTTTTCGCAAAAACGTCTGCGAAACCGTGCCGAGGAACTCCGGAAAAGGGGTTATATAAGCGAAGCGCCTACGCAACCGCAGCCAGAACAAACCAGCAACAGAGAAAGAGAGGCGACATTGAGACCAACCGCGAGCAGGCATCCAATAGAGGAAGAGCGATGCTTCAGGACCCGGAGAAATATCAGCATTCAGGATTCTCTCAAGCCCAAAGTCTGGCTGAACTGGATGACGAGCTTCGTGGAGATTTTTCCGAAGAATCCGACCTCTGGACTATCAATTGTAGTGTGTATAATGCAGCGAGAGCTTTGGCAGATGCAAACCGTAAAACAAAACCAACGGTTGATCATAAGACCAAAAGACAAATGCATCAACTCAGCACAAAGATAGGATGGGCAAGACAGTACGCGTCCCGCATCATGTGATTGACTACATAACATCTGGCAGGACTTGCACTGCTAAGGTTCGACAGTTCGCGCGCGAACTGCGGGTCCGTCATCACACACTCAACAAGTCAAAGCTGCTAACCATCAGGCAGGATATTGTTGACAGGATACGATTCCTATCTAACGCTAGGACAAGTCTAGAGCGGAGAGAGAGGTGGGTCAGAGAAAATCAACAGTTTTTGTCTCACCCATCTCGACTCTTCCAAGACCCTCCAGTTACTGTCGTCCATCCGCCCACACCAGAGTAGGTCGAGGCATTTTGGAGAGAAGTCTACGAAGTCCAGCATCCACTGAAAGAAAACTCAAAGAACATAAATAGCTTTAAGGAGCTGTGCAGTGCCCTCATAACACCTGAAGTGGAATGCCCACCTATCACTACCGAGGAGGTGAAAAACGTATTAAGAGGCATGAAGAACTATTCCGCTCCGGGACCAGATGGTATCAAGACCTTCTGATGGAAGAAGTTTCCTTCAAACCAGCAGCATTTGGCCCGCATTTTCACCTCATATCTAAAGTCAGAAGATCCTATTCCGAAGTGGTTGGTGAAGGGGCGCACAGTGCTCCTGCCGAAGACGGGCAACTTAGCTGACCCTGAAAATTACAGGCCAATTACTTGTCTGAACACACTGTATAAGATCTTCACAGCAATCCTATATGATAGGATTGTTCGGACAATTGGACCTGTGTGGCGAGAGATTCACGAAAAACGCGGCTCAAAGAAAGGCGTAGCAGGATGTCGGGAGAACCTGCTCATCGATATATGTGTCTGTAAAGACGCAGCATCCTATCTGCGTTACCTATCGACGGCTTGGATTGATTACCAGAAAGCTTTCGATTCAACCTCCCATAGACTTATCATCTGTCTATTGGAAAGCTTAAACGTTCATCCACACATCGTGAGGTGCATAGAGAGATTAATGCCGCTTTAGGAAACCAGATTTACTATCTCGTCTGGAAAACATCGTGTGATCACTAACAGTGTCACCTCTCAGAGAGGTGTGTTTCAGGGCGACAACATGAGCCCTCTCCTCTTTTGCCTGGCGTTATTGCCACTATCTCTCGCACTTCGCCATTCCGAAGGGTACCTCTGCGGCAAACCTGGAAATCGAAAGCATAAGGTCGCTCATGTATTTTACATGGATGATCTTAAGATCTATGCTAAAAATAAAGAGAAACTACATCTAGCTCTACACATTGTCAAAGAGTACACTCAAGAGATTGGAATGGAGTTCGGGTTAGAGAAATGCGCCAAGGTTTGTTTGAAGAAAGGGAAACTTAATGGCATCCCCGAAGACCCTGAGCTCGTCGGCAGAAGCGCTATACGGCACCTTGGCGCTGGAGAGACCTATACATGCCTGGGCGTGCAATAGAGCCGCATTCAGGACGTGAAATCTATAAAGGATAGTCTCCGATGCAGATACAAACGTGTCATCCGACGGATATGGTCTTCCGAACTATCGGCGAGGAACAAAGTATCTGCGACGAACATGCTTGCCGTCCCAGTAGTACGTCATTCATTTGGAGTGGTACCATGGACGAAGGACGAGCTCAGATCCCTCGATATCGGGTCCCGAAAGGTTATGTACATGAACAAAAGCATGCACCTTAAGTCTTATGTTCCGCGATTTTACATCTTACGCCGTCAAGGTGGTCGCGGAATATTGAATCTTGAATGTCTTCACAACAGGATTATTCTGGGTACAGCACATATAGTCGCAAATGGACAAGACCCTCTTCTTAAAATGGTCAGGAAACACGAAAAAGTGGGCAAAGGGGCGTTTCTGTACAAAGCAGCGGGGAAGGCTGCTGAAACACTCGGCCTTGACTTCAATATCAGGGGTGAGCAAAATGCATCAAATCTTATCCATCTTGAGTACTTACTCCTGAAGGTCCGGATTAAGAAAGCACATGAGAAAAACTTCCGCGAACAGCTCCTCGACAAGAGGATGCACGGCATCTTCCACAGAAATGTGGAAGATCAGTCGATGTCGTATGAGCTAACGTTTGCTTTCCTTAAATCACCCGGATTGAAGTCGGGCGCGGAGCGTTTCATTTGGGCATGTCAAGGCGGAGTCATTTCCACTCTAGCATACCGTCGCCACATTTTGAGCCAAGACATTCCCGATGATAGCTGCAGAGCGTGTCATGCACACCCCGAGCATCTAGGACACATACTATCTAGTTGTCCAACTCATGCGGGGACGACCTACATCCAAAGGCACAATGCGGCACTAAGAGTGCTTTATTACCATCTCTGTCACTCTTACGGCATTAGCCCAAATACAGCTCCGCTAAACGCTCCTAGGGAAATAGATTCAATTGTCGAAAATGACAAGTGCCGCATATACTGGAACTTCATATTCTCGGCAATTGTTTCTGTTGCGCACTCGAGGCCTGGCATAGTTCTTCTTGACTTCGAGAAACAAACCATGTTCGTTATCGAATTTTCGGCACCAGCTGACAAAAACGTCATAGCCAAGGAGAAGGAAAAGAGGGAGAGGTATAAAGACCTGATAAGGGAGTTGCGACGGTTATACCCGGAATATTCTGTTAAGCTAATCGTCTTGATAACCGGCGCTCTTGGAGGTGCCAAGGTTTCACTGGTTAATAGCCTGAAAAGCATCCTTGCCTGCCAACAAAATGCTGAGCCACTTACGCGGAAAATGCAGAAGGCGATCGTCCTTGGGTCGCTCCGTGTTCTCAGGGTGCACGAGACTTTTGCCAGATCATCGTATTAAATTCGTCGCAGACTGTAACCACCTATCTCACGGTCGTGAGACGTGGTTACAGCTGAAATTTTACCGCGATTTCGCTGGGAGCGGGTGCAATTTTTCAGATTAGCACCCGCTCCCGGCGAAATCCTGCGGT
>CAKNYM010052152.1:333883-352143 GCA_932195095.1 Andricus curvator | reverse complement strand
GCTTAAAATTTGTATAACGAAAAATATATTTTTTTTTGCATTATGGAAATTACAAAAAAAAATGTGAGAGAAATTTGAAAACATTACAACAATTTTTTGAAAAAATGTAGACTGTTGAAGATATTAAAAAAATTTGAAAATGTTTTCAGAATTTTGAAAGGTTTTAAGCGAATAAAAATTTGTTCTTAAGATTCATGGGAAAATTTGAAACGATTTTTTATTTAAAAAAAAAAATAATAATTTCAAGAGAATATTTAAAAATATTTCAAAACATTAAAAAACATTTATAACATTGTCGAAAAGAATTCTGAAGATTGTAAGGTAATTATTTTAATGATGCAAAAAAAAGAAGAAAAATTCGAATCATTTTAAAAGATATTTACCCAGAAGGTTTTAAGTTTTTGAAAAGATACAAAAATATTGAAAAATTTGAAAACATTTCAACAATTTTTTTGACAAAATGTATAAATTTTTGATGATTTTGACAACATTTTAGAAACGGTTTAAGAATTTTGAAAGATTTTAAGAGATTAAAAATTTTTTCTTAAGATTCACGGGAAAATTTGAAACGATTTTTTATTTAAAAATTAATTTAAAGAGAATATTTTAAAATATTTCAAAACATTCAAAAAGATTTCTAACATTGCCAAAAAGAATTCTACAGATTGTAAGGTAATTATTTTAATTACTCAAATTAAAAAAAAAATTGAAAACATTTCAATAATTTTTTGACAAAATGTAGATTTTTGAAGAATTTTTTTCAAGATTCATGGAAAAATTTGAAATGATTCTTTCTTTAAACAAAAAATTAATTTGAAGAAAATATTTAAAAATATTTCAAAACATTCAAAAAGATTTATAACTTTGCCAAAAAGAATTTTGAAGATTGTAAGGTGATTATTTTAATGACGCTAATTAAAAAAAAATATTTAAGTATATTTCAACAATTTTTTAAGGTTATTTATTTTAAATGATGAAATCTAAGTAAAAAATAAAAAAGATTAAAAAAAAATTTCCAAACAAAAAAGGCGTTTGAAGATTTTAAGGAAATTTTTTTAATCTAGCAAAATGTTTGAACAACTGTTAGAAAAAATTAATATAAGTTTAAAAGATATTTAGGAATTTTAGAACTATGTAAAAGTTCGAAATATTTTTTAAACTAATTCCAATTTTTCCCAATAGTCAGTAAAATCTTGTGAAATAATAATTTTAAAAAATGTCTTCAAACTTTTCTAGATCTTTCTTCGACTGATTTGGAAGTTTTAACTGTAATAATATGCAAATTCTATTTTCGTAATTTTCGGCTCACACCTACGCAGCCATTCATTCTACTCATCGAGTTTTCTTACAATAGAAATAGACCATAAAAGGAGGGAATTCCTAAAATTGATTAGGTATAACCAGTTATACGGACTATCGGCAAAGATATAGGAGGTTCGTACAAGATTATAGAACAATGCCTTACAGGTTTTCCCTGTATTTGAATGATGGGTTTAAACTTTAAAAGGACTTGAATAAATATGGATGGCCTGGCAGCGGGTGCCTTAAATATCTGGGTCATATATCTCTTAAACTTAAGACTATGTTGCAGAACAGTTTGCAGTTTAATATTTAGGAATTTGCAGTCGTGTACGTTACATTCAAATATTTAGTACATAAATTTTTTCTTCTATTTTATTTGAATAACTGTATAATTTAATGCAGTATTTTTTTGTATATTTTAGTTATATTTTTTAAACTATGTGATTCTAATTTTAAGGCAAGAGAGCCACCATTCATTCAAATCGTACAATAAAATATATTGTAACAAGCTATAAATAAAAAGTTGGTCATATTTTGAAAAGTTCAAGCATTTTTATAAAATCAATCTTTTTGTCTGGCAAAAAATGCCACTGCGAATAAACATTGAAGTTCTTGAAAGTTTTATTGAAATTTTTTTCAAATATATGTATGATACCTTAAATAAAATATGTTCCAAATTTGATTCAGGCGCATTACCTTCAATAGAACCTTCAATCATTCCACAATCAAACAAGCCTGGTTCTAGTTCTGAAAATGCCTTGCATTTCATTATCATCAGATTCACTCAATTTCGCCCTGTCATTATTGCTATCATAGACCTGTTCCAACAGAGCTAATTGGTGTCACATGGACTTATCACCTTTCTCATCTGTCTTCGACGAATATCTTGGAAGGGCATACTCCATTTTATCAACGCACTGCGTAGCTACTGTAAGAGCAGTATCTTCTTCATCGACCGAAAACTTTCTTCTCTTTCCCAAAGCATCCTCAGTGCCTGGTGGAGGGCATCCCTTGCAAGCGAACTTTTGCTTAGAAGCCCTAGGGACCTCCTAGGGCAAGGTACATCTTTCTTTTTTTTTGTTATGACACGTGTTCCTGTTCCCTTATAAAAAATATTAGGAGACTCTAAAAAGGGCCGTCTTGTTATGATATGATTGATTAACAAGAATGTTCCCTCGTAAAATTCATTGTGTGATTATGGTGATTCAGGGTGAATTTAGTGCAATACGGTATATGCACGTATTTTTTGTGCAAGTGCCTTAACATCAGGAGTGTAATTTTTAACTGGAAGCCGCATTACATTATTTAAACTTCTGTCATTTATGCTTGATCTGGTCTTGGATTGTATGTGGTTCATTAGAGAGAACATGGATTCGCAAGGCAAGTATTTCCATATATGGCCATTATTCTCTGGAAGACGGTATTCAGACATGGATATTCCGAAAATTCAAGGTGCCTCCAAAAATCTTCACACCTCGTTTCAGCCCACGAAGCAGTAGATAAAAGAATCATCTCGTTGACAGCTTCACTCTCATCGATCTGGAAGAGCTTCGACATTTCGTCGCCCTAAAGTTATAGTACGTCAGGTCCCTCAACTGTGAAACTGGGAAAATGAGGTTCAAAGTTTAACCATAATATACCCTAAAAAAACGTTGTCAAATGTCGAAATAAGTTTATCGGACAAAAATATTGCATGATCAAGAACATATTAGCACAAATTTTAATACTATTATTAATGTATTTTAGCTGATGTGGAAAATTGAAGGGTAGAAATGCAGAAGGAGTCAAGCGCCAAATTTTCGAAATCGGGTTTATTAGCTCAAAAAATCAGATAAATTCTAATACACATGCCTGCCAAAGGATTTTCGTGGGATATCAATTTTCAAAATTCCCACTAAAAAAGAACAGCTGGAGGGGTCAAGCGCCAATGTGTACTTGATCCCGATCGATCATCGCGCGTGCGCAGTATTGAGAAATCACGATCGTAGCAGACGAAAGGACGCGTGTGTTTGGCGGTGTTTGTGGCTTTTTTAAATTAAAAACAATGCCACTTGGTAGAAATTTTGCCTTTTATGCCTCCTTGGGCGCAGCAACAATATATAGAAATTATTCAGGGGCATTAAAATATGCACAACGATCCATATGCTGATGATGGTTACCCCGTTTTATAATATTTTTCTACGATTTTATGATAAAAAGTTCAACAAAATTTTCCTTGAATATCTTGAATTAATCACATTCTGAAAATATTGATATAGTACAATCTACGATAGGATAAAATAATAAATGGCTTACTTCTAATTTCAACGGACATAATGTTACAAGAAGAAACCCAATATAAGGAAAATAATAATAATCGAAGTAATTATTGCCGTTTAAAGTTGTCCGAGAAGCTTTTCTAACCTCAAAGTAAAAAATCCAATTTCATTTTTCTCGACACTAGTTAATTATTTTTAATTACTATTGGGTCCTTCCATTCAGTACTAAATAAGCTAAAACGAAATTTCTCATTTTTTGGAAATATGCAAAATTATTGCTGCTATCGTCATTTGAAGTTGAAATGTCAGTTTTGGGCTATTTCGAAGTCATAATTGGATTTTCAAATTTCTCGAAACTGCGTGATTTTTTTTAAACAAAGTTTTTGGAAATCATTTCGTCTATTCAATAGCTAGAATTCAACTTTTTATTTTTTTCCTAAACTGCAAATTGACTCCACAATTAATGTTGAAAGATGTTAAAAGTCGATACGGACCCGAAATCTAACCTCGAAACGTGACCTGTTTCATTAATTTTCTCGAAACCGGATAGCTTTTTGTGAGCAAACTTTTTTTAGTTCGATAGAGCATAAAAGTATCTCGAAAGCACTTTCTTATTTTTTTCTTAAATGGTCCTTCTGAATTCACAACATGTTTTTAGTCTCTCCTGAAAAAAGTGAAAAATGGCGCTTGACTCCTTCTGCATTTCTACCCTTCAATTGTTTTTGGACATGGCGTAATATGAGATTCAAAAAATTCATTTTTTCTCAGAATGTCATGTCCATAAAATATTTGTGAATGAACTATTTATAATGAAATTCTTAAGTAAAAAGTTTAACAGAATGGTAATTTACATTATTCTGTATTCTGTGTTATTGATTTTTGAGTAATATTTCGATGGTTACTTTTAAGGTTAAATATATTTTTGAAAATTGTTATTTCTGAAATTGAATTTAGGTTATCCATATAAAATATTCACTACGAAGTTGGCATTTTTTCACTTATAGCAATGCAAAAAAGGACATGGCTTGATATAATTCTAACTTTTAATTAACGTTAATATTTCAATTAATAATTGTAACAGTTGAGGAAATAAATTTCAGGGAAAAATTTATTAAAAAACAAAGTTTAACCCTTACCGAGCCTAAAAGTAACAATAGTTCAAAAGATTTCAAAAAGTGGACATAGCGTAGTATAACTCTAGGGCGACGACTTGAGCACACAATTCTTCCATGTACGGTACTTCCGAGTCCATTGCCGGGTTCGTTAAATAGTTACAAATCGGATTTATGACGTCAAAATCTTCTTTTAATTCTTTGAGAATTTGAAGATACCGATTTTCAACTTCAGGAGAAAGCATAGTATTTTGCTGTTTAATAGCATGTTTGAAATTTTGGAATTCCTCTTCGGTGAATAAAATTGTAACGTTTTATTCAAAACGTTCATTTCTTTTAAAATGTCCCCAAGAAACGCCAAGTCAAAAATCCATGTGAATCATACAACTCATCGCATTGTTCGTTACGAGATTCTACGAAGGCTATTATTTCCGAAAGAAGTTTAAAAATCCTGAAGACAACTTCGCCACCGCTTAACTACCTTAATTCGTTAAGTAATAATAGGGAGATTTTGCATATCGTTCCGTAACATACGATAAACGCTAAAGTCACGTGATGACGTTTCTGCGCATGCTCTACGAGCTTAGCGTTAACGTTTTCCGCTATCCGACGTTCGTTAGCGTATCGTTTAGCGTTTACCGTATGCTACGGAACGATATGCAAAATCTCCCTATTAAATCTGAGAAATCCGTTGAAGCAGTTTCAAACAAAACTTTAAACAGTCTGTGCTGTAATGCACGCGCGTGAATTGAATTTATTATTTTCTTAACGACTTCAAATACTGTTTTTATATTTAATGTTTTCCTGTAAAATACTTCTTGGTGTATTATGCAGTGAAACGATAAAAAACGCGGAAAGTCTGGGTCACGCAAACATTATCCAGTGAACTCTGTTATTCTTCCCGTCATTGAGCGAATCATTAGATTCACTCTTGTCGTAACTATAGTAGGAGAAAGATGCGTGTTTAGCACAATATTCAAGAATTCTCTTTGATTATCTTCGTCTGGAAACCAGCATCATCTGCTTGAATAATAATTTTTATTTATAAATTTACCGTCTATGAAGGGTTACATGGCCTTTCCCAGATAACAATGCATGCGGACGCACATGGGCGCATGGCGTGCAAGCACGATGTGTCGGCCACAATGCAAGCACAGTGACAGCACGTTCTGAGGGTAATAAGTAATTCCGCATAGTGCCCGCACACGGTCTGCATGATATGCAGCACAGCGTGCGTCTATAATGCTCGTCAGGTACTTAGGGCAAAATGTCGGCATATAGCGTGCGGTGAAGAGTGTGGCACAAAAAGCGCATTCTTACTAAAAACATAATATAGCAGTTGTGTAAAAATAAAACTCTGATCAAATTCGCTTCATGCTCTAAATTTTTGTTATTTTCCAAGTTTATTTTACAGACAAAAAGTCGAAGTAAAAGTTAATAATTATTTTTGTTCAAATTAAATGAAAATTTTTTCTTGGATTTTGGTTCGGAAAATGGTTCACTATTTTTTACTATATTTACTATATTCAGATTTAAAATGATCGAAAACAAGTTTTTCAAGTGCGCATTTTTAATCGTTCTACTTCTGAGATTTAAGTTCTTAAATCTCAGTAGTAGAACGATTAAAAACATGCAACTTGAAAAACAATTGAAAGTAATTAACTAGAAGATTCAAAAGTATAGTGTTCTTTAAAATCCCTTTGTTTTTTAACAAAAGTGTTGAATAAACGTTCTGTGTTGAATAATTTAAATTGTTCGAAATAAAAAATATTTTCAGATAAATATATATTTCTCGCTAATATATTATTTAAGAGGTAGCAGGAATAATTAAGTGTCCCCATGCAAGAACAAGACATAGATTTTTCTAGCGCGGTGGCGTTGGCCCCTGACGACTAAAAATCAAAATACGAAATTTTGAATTTAAAAAAATAGATTATTGTAGATAATTATATTCCGCATCTTTTTTTCCTTTACAAGAAGATCATATCTTTTTTAGATTTTAAAAAAATTGGAAAAAACTTTTTTTTTTAAAGTCAATTTTTAATTCGGTTTTTGTCTTCATCTCGTGCTCAAATCCACAGTTTTTGGAATTTCTTTATAAAATTTATAGGAAGTATTCCTTATAGTGTTCCTGTTATGACGGTTAGCGATAAAAGTTCTCAACTTTATTTATAACAATATACAAAATTATTTTCTAGGCTATTGCATAATTCGTTCCACAGAACGTTTGAGCGCTTCGTTTATCGAGGAAAGTTTGAGCAAACAAAAACTTCTTGCGGAGAAGTTGTTCAAAAAAGTACAAAGAAGTTTTCTGTAAAGGCTTTTTTAAAATAAATTAATAGGTAAAAAACTGTGAAAGCTAAACTTTAAGCGCGCGACTGATCTTCTATGCGTGGATTATGGCGAGTCGGGACGTCTTGACGTTTAGGCGGGTTATAGGGGTCTGGCTTAAAAATAAATAGTAACACTTCAATTGACATAAAATATGTTACATTTTTATTCATTTAGCGAATAGTTATGTTCATAATAATTTATATAAATTAGAAGTAGAGACGTACTCTTCGCCCTGCGTTAAAAAAATTTTGTTTGTAAAGCCTTCTTACGGAATTATTATATTATTACCAAAACACGCTTTTATCACGATATCTGTACAGAAATTCAAAATATAAAAAACAGGAATCTCATTTTTTTCAGCTTCTATCAAAAGAGAAAGAACTAAATATTATACGTACTCTATTTCTGCATGTTTTCTTAACATTTCTAGCCCACGCTTCTACATTTGTTGTTCGTTTTCTCCCTCTAGAAGAACCTTCAGATTCGCTCTTTAATATAGAAATTTGAAAATTCGTTTTGATAATACTTATTTTATTATAAGTTATAAATTTTATTTTCACTGAAGCTAAGACTCGCAATACGCGTACGAAGCGCACACTTCGGTACTCAGAATAGAAATTATCTATTTTGTTTTAGCAGAAAACTGCAATGTTTTGGCTACGAATGGGATCAAAAAGGCTGAAGGGCATTTGACACTCATGTAACACTTGAATAATCCTCCTATATTACATTTCGAGTTCATGGCACGGCCGTCGAAGGAAAGACGTTCCGACTCGGCACAATACACGCATAGAAGATCAGTCGCGCGCTTAAAGTTTAGCGTTCACAGTTTTTACCTAATTATTTATTTGAAAAAAGCCTTTACAGAAAACTTCTTTGTACTTTTTTGAACAACTTCTCCGCAGGAAGTTTTTGTTTGCTCAAACTTTCCTCGATAAACGAAATGCTCAAACATTTTGTGGAACGAATTATGCAATAGCCTAGAAAAGAATTTTGTATATTGTTATAAATAAAGTTGAGAATTTTTATCGCTAACCGTCATAACAAAAACACTATAAGGAATACTTCCTATAAATTTTATAAAGAAATTCCAAAAACTGTGGATTTGAGCACGAGTTGAAGACAAAAACCGAATTAAAAATTGACTTTAAAAAAAAAAAGTTTTTTGCAATTTTTTAAAAATCTAAAAAAGACATGATTTTCTTGCAAAGGAAAAAAAGATGCGGATTATAATTATCTACAATAATCTATGTTTTAAAATTCAAAATTTCGTATTTCGATTTTTGGTCGTCAGGGGCCAACGCCACCGCGCTAGAAAAATCTATGTCTTGTTCTTGCATGGGGACACTCAATTGTGTGTATGTCGCTTTTGGAATAAACAGCTGTTGCATCATCAGTTGTGAAAGAACAACTTTCAACACGGGAGTCTCTTCTTAAAAACGTCATACAATGTTTCCTGTTACTTATGTTATTTTTAACATCTTGTTATCAATAATTATAACTCAAAACACGTGCATGCTATCACGTCGCTGGCACGCACGTGCCGACACGCGTGCGGCGCATATGCGACGCATATGAGGACATATGTCTGCACTCTTGCCCTCACATCGTGCCGATCGGTCGACACGCGTGCAAACACCATGCGGGCAAGGTGTGAGCAAATCGCTATCTGGGTTGCAATTTGAAAGGAAATGTCAAAAGATGCTAGAGTACAATCATGGAGATTAGTACTCACGATATCTGCAGCCTTTGCCTTTTCATTGCGTTGAGCGTACTCTTCTTTCAGTTGCTGTAACTTTCCTGCGCGCAGTAATATCCTTTTTCTACAAAGCAGATAGTAAGACGTATTTTTGTCAATTTCAATAAAAAAATATCTCTTCTTCCCACTCGTTTAAAAAACTATAATTTCTTATTTGTTTTTCAGTCTTCTTCATTCGCTTTTCCGGAATAACTCTGAGTTTATACCATCTTCAAAAAGTGAAGATAAATTGGAACTAGAACTATTAAACTCTATGGTTTCACTTGAAATCACTTGACGAACTGCACTGCGGAAACGACACTGACATACTGAATTCTCTTGCGAAATTATATATTACAGTACCTACCTTCAAAGTTTGACGTCCTTTACCTTGTCATCTTGGACCGCAAGAAATGGCACGACTCAGCTTTAAAGAGCTTAACAGCTTGAGAGCAAAATAGATAGTCTTTGTCAGAAAATTGAAGAAAATAAAAATTAACGGAGGGCTGCCAATAAGCGGAGTATGCGTACCCCGTTTTATCCAGGTGATTTACTTTCAGATTAAGTTAACAAACGAAATATGCTAGTTTCGAGAGTGTACTCAAATTTTCTCGGGTTGAAAACAGGAGTCGAAGTAAGATATATAAACTGGTATAAAAAATACGCTTATGACTGAAAATATAAATACACCAGAGACTCGCTATTTGAACGCGCGATCAAACGCGTTATATGAATTCCTAGAATTGCTGGTACCTACAGTTTCTCAGGGGGCAGGGCGAGAGACGGTTGCGACTCCGCCTCTGGAGGGACGCATGGACCATACTACTCAGTCAAGTAGATTGCGCAATATTATGGAAACGGTTCAGGCGGCCCTGGCTGTTTACGTTTCGCTGTACGCGTTATATGAACAAGGCCATTTTCAGGCAACCCCCGAGATCGTTCATCTATCGAGTCTCTGGTGTATATATGAAAGTTTACAGAAATATTTTTTCCAAAAGCTCAATATTATTTTATAAATTAAAAAAATTTAATTGAAAATTATGAACGAACTATGGCTATTGTTCCCTTGCAATTTCACTAAAATTATAAATAAATATAAGATGAGAACAAATTATCTCAATAATTCTAATTGTTATTAATGAATTAAACATATAGGGGAGCGGCGGCAAATGCGGTGCGGCGGCTAATGTGGCGCGTTCGAGTTTTCGAATATTAACGCACTTTCTGCTTGTGGAGATAGTTTCATTACATGTATATATGTTTTCAACCTTATATTATTTAAAAATTGTGATAATTAAATTAATTGCCTGATTTTTATGACGAAAAGTTAGTTTTGGTTCTTTTGCTTGTATTGTCAGAGTAGCTAAAAACAAGTATAAAATTACAGAAGTTTCGTGTAAACTTATAACATTTTTTGGAAATATACTGTTCCGAGTTTCTTGAATGCTTTAAAGTTTAACATTTTGAGTAAAAATAATAAACTTTTATGTAAAAAATCTTTATTAAATACTATTCACATGCGACTAATATGGCGCATTCGTGACTAAAATCGGCAGGTAACTTGGCGCACAAGTTTGTGGTTTGTTTTGATCCGAGAATTTTGTAGTAACAAAGTGCCGGTTTTAGTTAGAAGGTAAGAAATATTTACTCAAAGTAATAGTATTTCGTTTCTAATATGTATAAAAAAGTTTTATCGCAATAATTATCGTATATTTTAGAGTTATTTTAGAATAATTGTATTTTGAAATCATTTTACCAGTTTTCGGGTTAGGTTTGTTCTGACAGAATAAATATTTAGAAGGTTTAGAGTAATGATATTATTTGAATGTTGAATCATTATAAATGTTTTTGAAAAGAATACAATTTACTTATTGTTAATATAATTTTGATTTATTGTTTATAAAACGTCTGTAAGCTGATCTTAAAATACAAAATTTGTAGCACTCCTCAAATTATTGTGAGACAATCTGCACTGTTAAAAAAACATTTTTTCTTCAAATTTCGGCAGACATAATCCCTGAAATATGTTAATAATATTAAAAGTAAATATATTTATCTTATTTTTATTAAATTTGACTAAGTTTTCTTCATAATTTGTTTTTTATTCAATAATTGTGAATTGAAATCGAAACGCGCCACATTACCAAACAAGGTAGGACAACTTGGCGCAGATGCACTTTTTGGAAAACACATTAACTCTTTTAATGAACTTCAATTAAATTATCTCCATGCATAGAGCATTGGTAAGATATTAGCCTGAACAAAATATATTTTATGACAATATTTTACTTTACATTTGAATTTTAATCGTGCATTTTCCTTTATGTGCGCCGAATTCGCCGCCGCTCCCCTAGATAGTTGTTTATATAACTTGTTAATAAAAATTCAAATTATCAGCTTAGAATAAACCTTTTTGGTTGAATGACATCATAAAGCCATTCACAGCAATTTTTTGCGGAAAAAATTATTTTTATAATTTGTTAATAAAAATCCGTGTCTATAGGTTCACCGAAATTCCGAAATACGGTGAGCGATATACCAAATATTTTCGGTGTACTTCCATAAGAAGTCATCTATCATGCTAACGCACTTGTAAAAATGAAATAAACACCATGAAACGCGAATACGAAAAACCGTTTGCCATGGAACAAACTCCGCGCGAAACTCGGCGTGTGGGGATGCCGTTCTCCCACCGAATGGGAGCGTTACTGTATGAACACTGCTAGGCCTACAGCTCTTCCAATGTGGGCACACAGCGTGCCCAACAAGAGAGAGAATCCGCCCCAAGTTGCGGGCGAACAGCAGTCGATGCATTTGGTGTTGCAACTCTATCACGTGAATGAGCAGCTCGCCCAAAATTTGTTCAGTGTAGGGTTACGCACGTTTTTACCACGGGAGGTCAGTGTTCGCAGGACGAGCAGTAAAACCATGGCCCGAAAAGTGAGCGTTGGATAACCCCTTACCAAAATAGTGCGAGAACGTCCTATGAAGTGAATTTTTTTGGATCGTGATGATAATTATTGTCCAAACATTCTTCTCTTTTGTTTTCTCTATTTGTCAAATTTCTCGAAGGCCAGCTCATATTTATCCTTTCCATGATTTTGGGTGTACGAAGATTTACAATTATAACTGCGACGTAATTTCAGGTAAGGTTTCACGGATTCTATTGTGTTAGATGAAAACATACGATTTATATGGGAGTCAGCTGTTTGGGTAGTGATTGGTAATATTGTATGGCGCGAAATTTTCAAAGTTGTTCGGTACGAGGTAGATTTTTGTATACATATGTGTACAGTAAGTTTATGAAATCTGATGAAATACATTGTGCGTTATTCAGTGGCCATTTGTGCAACTAATAAACCGTCAGTGCGGCGGCGTTTCCAACTAATAAACTGTCAGTAGCTGATACTGTTCAGTAAAGCGCTATCTAAACGATCACTTTTCTAGGGCGTAATAGAATCGTAACTTATAACTCAAAACGGTTTCGAATAAAATATATTATTTTTTCAAGTCTTAAAGTTTTTCCTTCTCGCAAAGGCTACATACAGCTCACAAAATTATATAAAAAAAAGACGAGTAAGAGGTACCGATCGAACTACGTAACATTCGACACTGACCCTGACCACCTTAATCCGTCCGGAGAGGAGAGAAGATAACAGGATAGAAAAGGCAATGGTAACACCTATGCGAACGCAATAGAGAGGAAAAAAACATTCACGCAACACACAAACAGTCATGCGATACAAAAATAGTAAAAATGGACATGAATTATCTGGAACACATTACTTACAAAATAATAATAGACAACACAGTCATAGTATAATTTATTTCAATACATATTAATTAAAGAACTTTTAAAAATATTACCTAAGCATTGGAATATTATATATTATTTTAATTGTGTGAACGATATGAATACAAATGAATAAGAGCTTTATATTTATTTTCATATTATATTTTATTTTTGAGAAGCATAATGTATTCCAAGCTCAGCGGGATGTATAATGACCGTTATGAACTAGGGACCAACCGAACGACAAGTTCGACGAAAATTTATTAGAGCCTGTTTGACCTAATCTTTTGACTGGCACTGGCAGCCAAGTCAGCCAATGGCTCCATTCCGGTGAGCGCTAACCTAAACGTTCATCATTAATACGGAACTGGTGCGAAAAATTAGGGATGGTGTTTAACAAGTTATTTTCTTCTTCTGAATTCAAATTATAAGATCTAGAAAAGCCACCAAATGCTTGAACATATTCGAATTTCATTCTTTCCCCTCTTTTTGCAGTTTTTCTGAATTATTTGGGGAAGGTGGCGAACCAGTCACTTCACATGTTTCTAAACTTACTGGTGGTATTGTAATAACAGTACATACCTCTACTGATAGAATTATTACAGAACAATTTAATTTCCTTATCAACAACCTTTACCAAAACATCTCTCACAAATACTCCTCATCCCAAATCCACGCGAGGTAAATATCCCTCTCCTATTTCTGGATTTTCAACTGGTAATACTATTAACTGTTTAGTTCTAGCAGGAACTTTTAATTGTACACTTTTAGTTTCAAGATAAGAAGGAAACGTAACTAAGGAATGTCGCAACATCATTTCTTTCAAATCAATGGTGGCATCAAATGAAAACGGCATTTCGATGATACCGTAGGCAACCCGAGGAGGAACGTTATTTGTCACCACTTGGAAAGGCTGTAAAGAACCATTTACACACAAAATCACTTCTCCTAGTGATAATATGGCTGTATCTCCAATGCTAGCTAAAATAAACCTCCTTCAAGTGGTAATTTCTACATTTCAGTTCAACTTATCCTTTCGCATGATGCTTAACCTTTAAACTGCACCAGGGGTGTTCGACACCCCCAAAAATTGTTGCACTCTCAGAAACCGTACTAAATTCGGGAAGGTCTCTGCACTGACGGAGGGTGCGTTGAGTAGTAAATAAGAGTCAAAAAACTTTCTTGTTTGTCTCTTTTAAACATTTTTTTACTTTTATAATATTTTTCAAGCATTGACTCTTCGATTGTGCAAATAAATACCTTTTTCAAAATACCAATATTGTAATAATTTTTTTATAAAAGTATAGTATTTCGAGAGTACAATCATCAATTCTTAAGTAAAAATTTTAAATATTACGCGACATGCATTTTTAAGTAAAAAAGTAATTTTTCACTTTTTTCCATTAAACAGTTTTTCTAACATATTTAAAATAAATAAATGGCTGTAAAACAAATTTTAATTTTAAGAAGACGTATTAAACTATATTATATAATTTTGTTGTAACAAAATATTCAATACCGGCTGAACAAAACAGGTTTGAACACGTCAGTGTGTTGGACACCCCCTATGCAGTTTACGTAATTTTTCGGTACGATGCAGTTAAAAGTTTAAGTCGACACTAGTATCGACTAAATATTCATATTTGCCTCGAAATATCTCATCAGCATATAAGTCAACGTAAGGAGATTCCTTTTTCTTTACCAAAAGAGTATTACATAGATGTCACACCAATCCAAAAAGCCCGTTACTCGTTTAAATAATCCCATTGGGATTTTTTTTTATACCATTAAGCCATTTCCCTTTCAGGGTAGGCGTGACACTGCCCGATTCGGGTAGTGTTTCTAGGTGGATAGTTTCTGGTAGTAAATAACTACAAGTGTGGGCTCACCACACCCACGATGTGCCAACAGCACTCAGTAGTCTCCAATGGTCACCCATCCAAGTACTAACCGCGTCCAACGCTGCTTAACTTCAGTGATCTGACGAGAACTGGTTTTTCAGCGTGGTATGGCTGTTGGCCATACCAAATTTCATTGCAAATTTCATGCAAATTAATGCAAATTTCTCAAGACGCTTAGGACAGTTTTCTATAGTGTGGCCTGGAGAATTACAAAATATGAATTTTATTTCAACCCTGCAATCTTCAGTAATCTTTGGGCATTCTCGAATAAAATGACCGGGCTTTTGACACCTATAACATAACGTTTGCTCGGCCCTATTGCGGCATTCTTGCGAAAAATGTCCAGTCTTATTACATTTAAAGTAATTTTTAGATTCGGTGGAAGCGGTCCTCAGACAACCCTTCGCAATGTGACCAGGTTCAACCCATCGGTGACATATCATCTCGGTGAAGACATCCTGTCCTCCGCTTTCACCTCGTACTTGAAAGGAAGACCCACTTCCTCGACCTCGATCACGGCCTCTCAGATTACTTGAACTTTCCCCACGACCGGCAACGAAATTTCGCGCCCTAACATTCTTGTGATAAGCTCTAAATCAGTTATTAGCATTCTGATTTCTAGTCTTAAAAGATTCGTCCTTTACCGCACTAGCTTCATTATATAATTATCGTAATTCAAAAGATCCGTCTTGTAATCATTCTCCCACTCTGCAGCTCGTGCAGCTAAAATAGCTTCGTTTTCCAGACCATCATGTCCTTTTGCCTTGTTTCTTTTCAGCCTTGCAATCGCCTCATTCACCTCTTCCCTACTGATTTCGTTCTCGCTGTCCTCATCCCCTGCTACCGCTTTTGTTCCTTCGCCCTTTACCCTATTTTCCACACATACTTCCACTTTTTCATCCCGATATCTTCATTTATGCCCTTTCTTCCTCCTCTTGCCCCGTTTATCATTTCCCATTCCCTCCCATCCTTTACCGCTTTCTCTACCTCCTCCTTGTATCTTTCTTTCTCATTCTGTCTTTTCTACCATATGATTCTTTAGTGCTTTCTCTTACTCTTATTGATATCCCCTTTTTTCATTTTGCCTTTCCTCCATTCTCTTACATTCTTCTTCATCCTACCTTTACTTTCCATGCATTCAACGTCCCACCAACCTCTCCTCCTTTCTTCACCTTCCTCTTCAATACTCCCTACCTCCTCGTTTTATAATTTTTCTCTAAATTTTCTTAACTTATCTTCCCCAAATGCCCATTTTGAATTTATTTTCGCCCATTCCTACCTTGTTCCCCTTACCGCGCTTTGGGCCTCCATCACTCAATGTCGCGATCACCGGAAAGTGCTCTGAGCCTATCTTGTTACCCACTTCCATTCTCACCATCACCTTCCATATTCTTTCTTCTGCCAGAATATAGTCAATTGCGGTGTTCCCTATACCTGTGTACGTAAATTTCCCTTCTTCATTCCCCCGGCTTATTCCATTTTCTTATCGTTCCTCCACTTTCTTTCTTACTCCACACATCTTCTTTCGGTAATATTCTTTTCATGCCTTTCCACTCCTTCTCATCCACCCATTTTTCATTCATCATTACTACAATCCACTTTTTCAAGACTCCACAGAATCCGTTGTCCCTATGTTTTAATCCTGTCACGTTCCATAACGCTACTTTCGCGTTTCTCTTTTTGCATTTCTCTCCTTTCTTCCTTGCATTCAGGTCCTCTTGTCGTTTCAAAACCACCCCGTAACACTTTGATTCCCATTTATCTCCCCTTCTTCCCCTCCACTCACTTCCCATTTCATAACCTCCCTCAGGTCTTCTACTTCATCGTCCCAAGTCCATACCTTTCCGTTTAACCATATCCTGTATCTCACAATCCTTACCCTAACACCTTTACTCCTCTCAGCCCATACCTTTCGCTCGAAAAGCCATTTTCTTTCCTCTACCGCCACGTCAAATCATCTTCGATTCTTTTATTTCTTCCTTTCAAAAACGTTCTTCTCATGAATGTGTGTCTCATTAGATTCCCAATCTCTTTCTCCCCCTCTTAATTGGCCACTTTCATACCCTTAACTATTATATTCTTTTACCTCGATCAGTCTCAAACGCACAACCTTTTATTCTCCTCATGCATAACCGCCCCATCCTCTCTCGCTTGATCTAAACCCCCTGTCTCTTTCACCTTATGCTTATTCCTTATTTCTAACTTGCTGACTCTCTCTTCTAACAGTTTCACTTCCCCTTCCCCCTCAATCTCTCTCTGCATATTCTGTATGCTCTCTAATTTGTTGAAGACCTTCTCTCTCTCTCCTTTCCATAATTCATCCGATTCTTCCCATTCCTGCCTCACTTTTTTTACCTCGTCTTTTACCTCCCCCCCTTGCCTCTTCATATCATCCAGTTTTCCGCACGTCTCCTCTGTAATTCCCCCCCCCCCTTGTTTCTCACCAATCACGCCTTTTCTTATTCTGGGCTACATTAGTCAACTAATTTTAAAGATACAAATATTGAAAATAAGTTTAGATTTGTCTTTACTTCAATTGCACCTTAAACTTTTTCAACTTCTTACGGAATTTGAGCGAGCTCAATAATAATCCTATGCGATTCAAAATTCACAATTATCTGACATGAAAATAAAAATTTAAATTCTTACAAAGTAAGTTTTAAAAATCTACGATCTTCAAAAATGTTTCAGTTTACTAAATTTCATAAGGCAGTCCAGTGGAGTTTTTTGCGGCAAATTCAAATTCTCTGGGTGGAATTCTCCTGCAAGTATTCCATACGCACTCAGCGATGAAGGTACGGTTTTCCATTACAAGGAGTTGGAACTGGCTTAGTTGATATGAAGTATTGACGAAAATCAACGAAGTCCAATTAGATGAAGTCAGAGATTTAATTATCGTGAAACAAATCTGTATAAATTAGTCTTTTGAAAAATTATCTGTATATACTTTTAACTATAGAAAATAAGGCAAGATAAAGAACTGAGCAGAGAAAAATCTGGTTCACACAGACATTTATTTAAAGTTTTAATTAAAGAAAATATTATAAGTATAAAATCACTACTCAAAAATAAGAGAAAGGAAATAAAGTTCTCGCGTCGTGGGATGATCAAAAATCTGTTTCGAAAATGTGTGCGGGCTTCTGGACAGCGCAACAGTCACCGAATCTCCCACGCAAACCCACTCTCGCATACTCTCAGTCATACATGCAATGAAATCTCTAGCCTTTACCCCATCCTAGGCGAACCCATGATCTAGCCCTCACTCATTCTGTGACGCAAAGCTCATAAACGGTGACCCAGCCAATCTTCCTGAAAAATCCCATCAAACTCGTTACCCTAATTTTAGAGTGAAATCTGAGTTCACGCTTCAATGTCAAAACGCGCCAGTAAATAAGAGTAGTGAAAATGAACGACTCAGCTGTCCAGTAAAAAGTATGAAAAAGGATATTATGACCCCAAAATTATAAGATCTTCATTATTTCCATTTACACCAACAATCACAAATTATATTATTTGAATTGTTTCCAACGCTGAAATATAATAAACAAAATTAGTTCTATGAACGAAATACCTAGTCTCTCTCAATATTCTGGTTTCAAAACACCAATTCCAATTATTTAATAACAGAGTCCTTATTCTGTCTTATGAATAGAATCAGTGCTTGAATACTTGGCGTAAATTTACCTCCGGGTGATACTGCCTCTATCGTGTAACGGATACGTTAAGCAAGGGACCCGATTATTACAGAAAAATGGAATGAATATAATGTATCTCGTAAATGGAATGAGATACGCCAAAACAGACAACATTTTTTAATTCAAC
>CAKNYM010052152.1:272447-328883 GCA_932195095.1 Andricus curvator | reverse complement strand
GCATTGACTTTTTGAGTGGGTACACTTGAGAAATAACGCCCCATATATATATATATATATATAATGAGAAAAATTATGATTTAAAAAAAGTGTTAATAATTTTAAGAAAATTTTAAAAAGTGATTCGGGTTTGTGGCTGCCAACTACTGTAAACCACTCTGCCCGCCCGGTACGTGACGAATATAATAGGACCATTATGTGACCGTCGCATCACTCTGAGTGCCGAAATCAGCACAAACAGTCACTGAAACGGCCTGGCGGCCCACTGCCGTTCGTCAGTGCCGTTTCAGCGTCGGCAGGGCTGAGAAACAAAATATTAACATGCAGGCTTGGAGCTCTTTCAATAACAATGTATTGGAAACCGAGTCGATGGAAAAAATCGTCAATGGGCTCTTCCTCACCCATCACGTGAGGGAGGAGATCAACGATATGACCGCAGCCGCGGTGGTCCCACTCTTCGAAAAAGAAGATCTCGTACAGGCCGTGGAATCACTACAGAATCGGAAGGCGTCAGGACCGGGCGGGATCCCAGCAGAAGTTTCGGGTGAAAAAATCCACGTAGTAATCCAAATTCAATTATACATGGCAGTTCTACGTGGAATTCCACGTGAAATTCGAATGGTAAATTGAAACAATCGACGTAGGATTTGAGGCCGAGTTTCATGTGGAGTTCCATATGGAACGTTAAACATAATTTTTGATTCCAATTATCTCGTAAACCGCAAGAGACAGGCAGAAATGGATGGCATTTTTTAATTTTGCGTACCTCGTATAGCATATATAATTGTTTCAATTCATCAACCGAATTTCGCGTGGTGGGACGATATACTGAGAACCGTAAAGAAGTTTAAGAAGCCAAAATACCACATAACAGTAGGAGCAACGCAGGGATCGATATTGGTACCAGATCTCTGGCACGCGTCTTATGATTACATATTAGGGTGCCTCGTTTTGCCAATTTTTGTTTTGGAGTGAAATGTAATAACCGGCAAATGTGCACACCAACATGGACATCACAGATATATATTTTTTTGAAATAGGATAATATGTTTTGTGAGAATCTTTGCCTCAGGTTTCGAAATTTCAACTAAAAACACTAAAATTATCATTAATTTTAGTTCGGTTAAAGTGGCCATATTTTTAGATCGAGAGATGTCACTTGAAGTTCGGCGATGAAAATTGACATTCAAGCAACCAACCAATCATAGGTTAAGCTTAATTAATCTTAATCATCACTGTAGGGAAAAATTGTCACAAGATGAAATTTTGATTGAAATTTTGGCAGAGCCGGCCTAGAAATTAAAATCAATCTTATGATGACATCCCTATCGTCACTGTCGCATACTCGGGAGGCTGCTTCAGTGTCTAACTTCACTGTCCGTTCTACTGCGACCGTGTGGCACGGAAAGACGGTGAAGGACCATTCTGGTACAGTGTTCTCAGGAAGTGCAAGTTTGTTAATAAGCTCTTAGTTTTATAAGGTCCTTAGAACTGGTGGTACGGTAATAGAAACATCAGTGCTTTCCCAAAGAATATTTTCTGTGTAATCAATGGCCTCAAAATTCAGTCTGGGCATAATATTTTATCGAATCGAGTGATGAAGATTCCCTGCCTGATCTTCTAGAACACTAATAATCTTATTTAGTGCATCTTGACGGACAGCCAGTCAAAAATCAATCATCATGCCGAGAAAAACATTTTCTGGGAGTGCGAAGAACGCATTCGTCTTAGTGGATGAATGAAATACATTCTGGTATTTCCTTGGTAAGTATCCGGAGTCAATGGCCTGATATATGTGGAATAAGTACCACAGGTACTTACTGAGTTTTCTAAGCTCTTCTGGACTGTGATAAGGCAAGTCTCATTTTATTGATTTAAATGACAACAACAACGTGAGCAATGTATTGAGAGTTAGGTTCAGTCACAAGTGACAATTGCTCTTCTCTTACGATGCTTGTGTGAGTTTTAGTCTCATCCTTTCGACCGTCAAAGTATAGGCTTTTATTGAATCATCTTTAGAACGTTGTTTTAAATTTTGAGCCACTTTAAGTTTCTGACGCCTTATTTTGCTCTTTTCTACAAACAAAGCAGATGTTATGTCGCTAGAAGGCTCAGAAGATGTAATTCCAGCATTTAAAGCTGCGTGGAGCACAGTTGATGTTATATGTGCCACAGCCCTCTCGCTTACCTTGCATCTCTGAGCAATTATAACAGTTTCAGGCATGTCTTGTTTGGGCTTAGATGTTTTGTCTCTGGACTTGATGAACGCACTGGATACCTCGTCCTTAGCAGAACTGTCCTCGGCATTGTCCTCAACGCCTGCCTCATCACCACAAGGGCATTAGCTGTCACTTGACAACGAATTTGAGGAAGCAATTGCATCAGATGGCTTAGAAAGGGAAATCTCGCCTTTTACATCTACGTTCATCACTTTTAATCAATTTATTTTTTACAGGTAAATGAACTGACCCGATGCAACCAATTCTTGGACCTCACAGATCAAGAAGAAACAAGTGCCCGAGAACAGGAACCTTCTCGCGCTTGGAACAAGTACATGCAGAAAAGTCAGCTCATTTTCAGAAGGCTATGTCAAAAAGTTTTGTGGTCTGCTCTGTAAAATTAGTTGAATTATTCTGTTATGTGTTACTTTTGCAATAGATTATTTATCCCACGTAACACCTAGCTTGATTGCAACTTGTCGAACTACCGAAGAAAAGTTGGCTCCTTGTTACTTTCAGACGCTAAGCCAATTTGTCGCCGAACTTCTAGACAGCAATGGAGAACATTTTTCTTTGTTGGGGGTTTAACTTCGTCAAAATCCTTGGGGGTTTCATTAAAAATCGGGCAATGGTTCACACCAGGAAGAACAAACTTCTAAGGTGACATTCTTTTGACTGAATGGAAAGCCGTGAAAATCCAGAGCATATAGCCGTTAATGCCGTCAAATGTTACGAAATAAAAGATCGGTGATCGAGTCAAACTCGACCATAGTACGGAGGTGGACGGTTGGGGAGGAGGGGGGAGGAGGTCACGCTGCAACTCAACAATTGACCCGGCTGGGCGCAATAACGCTGTTGTTGCATTTTCAGAAGCCACTTTTTCTTCATTTGTTTTTCATGAAGTTATGTACAAAATACATGAAAAACAAGTGACTTCCAAAAACGCATGTACAGCGTAATTGCACCCAACCGCTCAATTCTCCGCTAACGCTACGAGCCATTTGGCGAAGGAATAGATGAGGACGGAAGGGGCTACTCAACCGCTTAATTTGCACTGAATTTGCCCCCATTTTCAGTCCCAGAGGAGGTATCCCTAGCCCCTCAGGGGCACATAACTGGGACTTTTAAGGCTTGAATGTCAGTTTTTATCGCAAGTGACATTTCCTAACCCAAGTATATAGCCGCTTTAACCAAACTAAAATTATTGACAATTTTGGTGTTTTCAGTCGAAACTTGGAAACTTTGAGGCAAAAATTCTCACAGATATTCTCCGATTTGAACAAAAATTATATCTGTAATGTCCATGTGGGTGGGCCACTTTTTCTGGGTATTACATTCCGCTCCCAAAAAAGTGGCAAAACGAGGCACCCTGGTATACATCCACGAGAACTTAAATAGTTTCAATCGAGGCTTTAAAGGTCTTCTATTTGTACATAACCATAAGTGTTACAGTCTCCCTTTTTGCAGTAACATTTGCGAATGTTTGCAAATTTTCCATCATGTATGACTTAGCACTCAAATACTGCTCCTTACAGATGGTGTAATGGTCATCGAGAAAATAAGGCGGAACCCTATTTATTTTGGGTACGACTATCAGCTGATCGTGGTTCGATGAAAACTTGTCCAAATTTTTCTCGAGGGTAGCCAAACCTGCAAGAACTTGATGCTTGGTAATGTTGTCCTTACCAAGCTTCCAAAGATTTGTGGAAGAATTGCAGATACTTTCAAAAATACCCCCCTGTAATTCAATGGTACTTTCTACCGTTGTCATCTGTAAAGAAAATAGTAAGCGTTGCTTATGTTAAAAAGGAAAGAATGTGCAGCCTATGGCTCTCTATGACACCCAAAGTGATAGTTAGCGAGCACTTGGTAGCAGAAGAAACAGCTGTAGATACGAGGTAAACACGCAGTACAGAACGCACGAAAACGGATCGATAGTTTTATACACTTAGAAAAGTGAATCAGTCTACACCATTTAACGTTCCCGTGTGCGTGAGCCTTGCCCATGGGTGGCTGCTGCCTGTTCCCCTCGTCACCATCACTCGCGGTCACGCCATGTTAACTATCGCGATCCGGCTTGAGGCACCAAATGTTTGAGAAACAAAACAAGAAAAGTGATCCGACTGTGAAGTTACATTTAATTAAGGTTGAGGATGAGAAATAATGCTGCATTTTTCTGGAAAAAGGAGCGTTATTTGGAAAAAGGAATGTTTATTCTACCTTTTTCACAATGTGAAATGATAGCTGTTAGTTCGTCACATCAGAGGTACCAGTAGTTGTTAAAAAGCACAGATAGTACTACTGGTATTGCATTAGTAGGAAAAAGCCTAGTAAGACGAAACAAGCAAATAAAAGTGTTCGTACAAAAGTAAAGCGACTCAGGCCGTGTCATGACTGCTGCCCCGTCCCTCCAGGTACTCGGTCCAATTGAGGAATGAGTACACAGAATTACTAGGCGATTATTACCACACGCAACCAAAATACATAAATGACTTATGTAGAAAATATCCAATAGTCAATTTAATTCGTCATAGCTCTCTATGTGTATACAATTTTCTGACGTCATCATCGTTCAGAAAAAAAAGTTTGTTAATTTTTTAGGTTTGCGGGCCAAGTTTGTGATAGGGTCACTAACTAAGGGTGGGTAGAGGAGACGATATGTGGATAGAAAAGGGGAAGTCAGAGAACAAAACCATGTATGTATAACTTGACTAACGGTTTATTGATTCAACTTACAAAGGTTTTGGTACCTGCTGGCCCCAAGCAATGGAAAATTTCGACGGCGTCCACCCGAGAACAGGTTGTTGGTATAAGTCGGAAAGGCGTCAGGGTAACTGCTGGTGAAATCGGGTGAGACACTCTGGGGATTTAGAGGTCGACCGGTGGTAACTCGAGAATGATGGTAACACGAGAACTCATAAAATGACTAAAGATAATAACAGCAATTAATAAAATGATAATAATAGCAGTGGTAGTAGTAGTTCAATAGTAGCCAAACTGCAAAAAGTCTTTAAAGCTAATGTGTCACTCTCTCAGTATAAATGCTGCATATAATGTTGTGTTAGTCTTTTACGACAAAGAGAACAAAGAAGGAAAATCAGGATCGCTTGTGGAGGAAGAGGATACGGTGAAGGAGGATTCAAACGGAACTAGTGAACCGCTGTTTAAGGTGTGTCCTCAACTAAGATGAGAACGGTTTTTTTTAAATAGGCTCCTCCTGCGTCGATACATCGCTTCCAGCGATATTTCCAGGCATCGAAGACGTCACAGTAGGCCTCCTCCGGAATGTCCTTTAGAGCCTTGGTGCAAGCCGCTTTGACTTTGTCAACTGTCCCGAAAGGATGATGATGTGAGTTTTCAAGCGCGGAAACAAAAAGTAGTCTGGGGGACCCACGTCAACACTGTCAACAACAGCTTCGCGCACAATTTTCGCATCTGAAAATTCTTCGTCACAATCTCGTGAACGGTACTTTTTGCAATGTTTAATGCCTGTGCCACCAAACGAACACTCAAAAGGATAATCTGTGTTCAAACGTTCTCTCATGTGCGTCACATTTTCGTTGGTGGTGATCGCTGATGGCCGCCCAGCGCGGGCTTCATCGCTGACCTCTGCACGGCCTTCTAAAAAGGCCTTGTGCTACCGGTAGACTTGACGTTCCTACAAACAATCATCACTAAAGGCCGTCTTCATCATTGGAAAAGTTTCCACTGTGGACTTGCCGAGTTTCACACAAAACTTGATGGCCATCCTTTCTTGGAACGAGCGATACATTACGGCTTGCACAGAAGACGAAAACGAGTTTCATGGCAAAGCCTGTCCTTACTCTCTGGATGGTCGGAGACGAATGAACGACCGCTCGTTCGTAAGCCAACTTCTCCTTCCACCGAACCCAACCGGTCCGAGCGTTCTGCAACATATAGTTACTTCACCATAAAATCACTGACATTACATTGCGGACAAACCCTGTATATTTTACGAAACAGACAACATAATGCTTAAAACTATACAGGGTGTTCCGCGAGAACTCTGGTTCCGTTTAGGGGGGTGTAGTGGGAGTAAAAGTAGGCAAAAAATTCCCCCAGAATTTTTGGTTCTGGGGCATATTTTGGGAACAACAGAGGGTACAAATTGTATGTACGTGTGAGCATGTGTGTCGTGCGCGCGTCAAGGCGAACATGCAGTCCCCCACCAAAGCGCATGAAAAACGTAACAAATAATTATCAAGAACAGACAGCCCTCTTAAATACGTTTTTAAACAAGTTTTTTTTTCTAATTGCATTTCATATTTTTTTACAATTTTTTAGTATTCAAAATTTATTTTTAAGTCTTTTTTTTAAATTTAAAATAATTACACAAGCCACCTTCGAGTTATTATCTCCAACCCTATAATAATACTCTGAAACCCCCCAAAAACCTTCTCTAATACTTTTTACTAAACAAAATATTAACTCGCTGTAGGTGATGCCGCCAAACAATTTTAAAATTATAAATAATCACCCAAGTCACATTCGTAAAACTTGTTTTTAAACGTATTTTAGAGGGCTATCTGTACTTGATAATTATTTGTTACGTTTATATAACTGGAAAATAACTTGTAATGAATTCTTGTACCAATAGTTGTACAAGAATTCTTTAAAAATTATATTCCAGTTTGATCCAACTCGAACTTTAACGAATTGAGTCATTGCCATCACTATCTGAAGCGGTTTGGTGGGGGAATGCCTGTTCGCCGTGACGCGCGCACGCCACACCTGCTCACAAGTATATACAATTTGTACCCTCTGTTGTTCCCAAAATATGCCCGCGATCCAAAAATTTTTGGGGACTTTTTTGCTTTCTTCTACTCCCCCTACGCCCCCCTAAAAGGAACCAGATTTCTCGCAGGACACCCTGTATTATAACTATTGTAAATTATATGAAGAGTTTAATTTGTGAAATAAGGTTTAGACCTTACTTTCATAAGAAGTTAAAAGTTAATATAACATGTGAATTTATTGAAACCTATGAACTTAGTTAAGCATTCGTTAAGTTAGTCTTTCATGAATAGATGACATACAATTGTCATTTAATGGTGTTATTTTTCACAGTTTGCTGGCACTACTAAATATAAGTAGTAAAATTATTGTTATTATTATTATTATCTTTAAAAAGTTTAATTTCGCGAGCCTACCAAATTTCTCAAAAAGTATGTGAGACGAACTTCAACTCGCACCTTCCGCTGTGCTAAAAATGCACCTGAGATAAATTTCAACGGCCTCCAGCGATGGCATTTCGTATTTTTCAACGTGGACTTTTTAAACATATAGATAAGTTGAAATTCAAGTTTCGCGCGCTCTTGGCATTGCTTTTGTTATTACTGGAAAGCTCCTCCTTGAAATGTGTAAAAAATTTTAGAAAGATAGATTTCACCGAAAGTTCGTTCGGGAGGTTTAAAATTTTTTTTGAAATCTTGATGTAATATTCTACCGGAAGGAACTTGGTTGAACATTTAGGAAGCATGTACAAAAGTTGTACTAGAAGTTCCTACTGATGGGCATTATCTGGTGGTTGCTTAGGAAGGGATTTACTTCACCGAAGACCCCTGGAGTAATCTTCACACATACGAAAATTCGTTTTGCTTCTGGTAAAACCTTCAAATTTTAATTCAAAACCCCTGTTCCAACTTTTAACTTGCCGTCCATATTGTAATTTTGAATTTCCCACCAATTTAACTGTGTTGACGGTGGCGCCATTTGCTCAAGGTACAAACTTATCGATTGATGGTAGAAAAAATATATATTTATTCTTTTATAGAATATATTTATTCTTTTTGCGCCAATTTTATACATCCTTCTCATGTGTTTCCCCCTTTATGGACATTTGATCATAAAGCAAATTGTTTCTGATTATTATTTGCAACAATAAAAATAACTTCTCTTATATGAGGGTGAATAGAAAATACGCTGTGTCTTTGTTGGTATGTTTAGCAAAATCCCGAACACTGGATGTTTCTTCTGTGCAAAGATAAACTTAGGAGAACTAAAGTCGCGTTTTGACCAATTTTATCCAGACTTCTTTGAAGCCAACAAAGCAGTTTTGTCATCGAAAGTAAGCCTTATGCGTTATCACGTGTCACGTAACACAAGGGACCTCAGGGTTGGCAGGTGAATTTTTCAGTAGGAGCGATTAAAGAGACGGTCGAAGTCAAACACTCAGAAAATGGGGGACAATCTCCGGAATTCATCCCCGCCACTTACGGCTACATCTTCTCGCTCCGTGTTCAGCGAGTCAGACGAGTTTTTGAGTCACACGAACACAGAACGGAAAGATGTGTGGAAAGTGGTGGGACTGGATTTCTTGGGTCGTCCGCATGCGCCGAAATCAATCAATTGTTTAACCCTAAGGTCCCTTTCCTCGTGTCGCGTCACATATATTTTCCAGTTAAGGCAGTCACATATTTTAAAAGAGTAGCGAGCAACATTTACTACTTTAGAATAGTCACAATTCAAATTTTATAATCTTTAAATTAAACTCTGGATCATGCCACAATGAAGGACTTGCAAGTCCAACTCTCGCAAATGAATTTCTAAGACTGATCAAAAGATTCTAAAGGATTTTACAAAGAAACACGCAGTGAATTTAAGATAAAATATAATAAAATAATGCTTATTGCTGAACTTAATTCAGTTTGCCCTTGCTTTAGTGGAAATTCGTTTCTTGTTATAAATATATTGCTCGAGCAAGAGCGAGGAAGCGCGGTACGTGCTTCTCGTTTCGAAGTCAAAAGCGAATCTGGTATTTCCGAAAAAGCGCTCCGCCAAAGCAAGTTGGTTCGGCGCGCGCAATACGTTGCGTCCTTTCCCTCTTCTTATCATCCCTCTAGTGCCTACACAAGAACGGTCGAACGGACAAAAGACGGATTTTTTTTAACAAATGGTATCCCGTTGAACTTGCAGTGATCAAACGGTGTAGAAAAGGCCGTTTTTGCCCATAAGCAGGTTCGACTTCGATCTGGTGAAAACAGGAAGCGAGATCGAGCACTTTGAAGTACTTGGCAATCCCCAACTGATCCAAAATATCTGTTATATTTGGCAATGATCGCGCTTCACCGGCTAAGTGGGGAGACCGAAGTCGGCGGTCATGTTCCACCGTCGCCGCACGACGGCAGCGCCGATACCAGCGGCGAGCACCAATATCAAGTCGATCGTCATGTCAGACCGAACCAACCCTGCGAACTCGGTTATTCCGGTAATGGTGTCGCGGTTGACAGGTAAGTGGCAGCCATTTTAAGTTACCTTGTTTTTCCATCCTGGGCCATTCCCGGCCAGGTCGTGGCTAACAGTTTGTAAACGGAAAAATTGGAAAACCTCGTTAGAAATGGCGCCCAACATAGAGGGCGGTCACACGCTGACAAAAATTCGGAGTGAGAGAGAAGGGGGGAACAAAGCATAATGACAAGGGGCAGAAGCGACAGACCAGATAAAGAATAGTGCTTCTATTTGCTTATAAAGGACTTTTAGTGATTTTTGTGGTTTTTTCACATTTGCTTGGTGCAGTGAGTACTTGGTGCAGTGAGTGCCCTAACGTGTGCTCGCAGCCGATCTTTACTACCGCGATCATTAGAAACACACGCCCCCAAAGCGACTGGTACAGCGGGAATCGCGATGCCCCACTGAGCATTAAGACACAGCATCGCGAGACCCAAGACTGGGACCGGACCGCAGAACCAGAGGGTTATCGATACCCAGAAAATTATTCGGTGTCCCACCCGCGAGAATTTGCTCCAAGTGACCACCGCGAACACAGGGTATGGGAACTTGAGAGGCCCCGAACGGATCGGACCACCCACCCAATACCCAGCGTCCAGTCTCTTTCCTCACACGAATCCGACTTCAGCAAGGGAGGGGAGACCGAACAAGAGCGATTGGAGCGAACTATGGGCCGATCCGAAAACTACGATAGGTACGGGTGACAAGAATTTTTAGAGCCAAGAGAAGTCAAGTATAGGCCGTATGCCACAGGGTATAGGGGGCAGGAGTCCACACGACGAGACCGAAGCGCGCATATTAGGTCTACTGAAGACAATAGAGAGCAATACGTCCCAACGATCGGAAAGGGACAAGATGGGCCATACCGGGAGCCATGGCGGCAGTATACAGAGCAGATTCGCGCCCCGCAGAACAGGTACTCTCACGTCTGGGAGGAGGAACCGGAATATGAGGGCTATGCACAAAGGCACTCACTTGGGCGAAGAGCTCCGCCTGAATTTGAACCGGAAGCCACCACGAGTCACGGGTATGCTCAGGGATGGGGGCGAGGCCCCATGCGACCCCTCAGCAAATCAAGGGACGTGACAAGAATCGTGGAAGTGTGGAAGGTCAGCTTCAACGGACAAAAGGGCTCAAGTGTGGACAACTTCCTGTGGAGGGTCGAAGAGGGCAGAGCCGCCTATTTCCTCACAGACGAGGAGTTGTTAGTTGCGATGCCTTTCCTCTTAAAAGATATTGCGTGGCACTGGTTTCATCAGAACAGATTAAGATAGAACACGTGGGACCAGTGCAAGCGGCATTTTCAACCCCGCTTTGGGGACGCCTTCTACCAAGAAAGGTTGAAGAAGCAGATTCTCTCACGCAGGCAAGGCCAAGAGGAACCGGTAGCAGATTACCTGACCTGCATGTATGGGCATTACCAGCTCTCGACCAGGCCAATGGATCTCGAGGTCCAAATGAATCGAGTATACGCGAACCTCAGATCCGACTTTAGGAGTGCCATCCGGCGATACGAATTTACTGACTATAACGGTCTGGCGGTCCTAGCGGCGGAATACGAGCGCGTAATATCCACCATAGGTGAAGATATAGCCCCTCCATCCCCCGAGAAGTCCCTTATCCCAGAATATGCGTATAAGGTTAACACAATTGATCAAAGCCCTAATCGCGACAATAGGAAACAACAAACGAGGGTCAACCGCTAGCTTGGGCAGAGACGAATCCAAGAACAAGCCCAATTCCAAGGTATCCAACAGACGGAATGGTGGGAACCCTCGGGACCGTAAGAACTCAGCAAAATCGTCTGAGGGAAAACCGGACCAGTCTCCAAAAAGTGGCTCTGAGTCATCCACCTCGGGTAAGAAGGGAGCTGATTCGGAGGTAGAATTTGAAACTGCCGACAAAAGGATCACTACCAAATGGGGTGTCCGAAGAACCGAAGGCGTATTTATTGTCGTCGGTGCGGTAAGGAGGACATGATCACTAAAGAGTGCGAACTGTCCGGGAATTGTCCGGGAAAATTGTCCTTGGGACTTGAAAGGACGAAGGGCATCCACCGGAACCGGGCAGACTCGAGTCGACGGACCCGACAGCAGAGGGGATAGCCAAGAAGGCAAGTCCTTCTCCCACAAAGATACCGTTGACGTCGGTGAATCATACCCCGGTAACACGCACAGTGGAAGTCGAAGATACCATCGTTCTTAACACAAGAACGAGGTTAGAGAGAAACAGATCCCCTGGCATGAGAATCAGGTGATACTGGCCATGCTAAAGTCAAACGTGTCACCCACAGTACCGGCAGAGGAAGGTTCGGCATTGCCACTGCGATTAGAAGTAAAGGAGCCCCCAAAGGAGGACAAAGGGCTTGCCCTGAGATCTTTAAGACTGCCCGAATCGGTAATACCTCTAAGGTCCTCGCGTTGATTGACGGCGGGGCCTCCCGAACGGTAATGGGAGATATTGGCTTGGTTATAACAGAACGGTACAAGGCAATATTGTACACGATACCGAATCAAGCGGTTATGACTGCTAACGGTACCGTCAGTCAAGTCCATGCCACGGGTTATCTCCCTATCGAAATCGATCGTATTTCGCGAATTATGAAGATCCATATTGTCCCGAGCATGGGAGAACAAGTATTCTTGGGTATGGATTTCATCTACACATTCGGGATAGTACAAGATCGCAGTAAACGAGCCTGGTACATGGCGGACTATCCGGAATCAGTCCACCACTATACCGAGGAGGGGAATGAACTGGAAGTGGAGAAGAGGGATGAAAAATCCGACAACAGCATTTACAGTCGCTGGAATGGGGCTCTTTCAGTTCACAAGGATGCCTTTTGGAATGTCAGGAACCCCTGCGACATTTCAGCGGCTGTTAGACTCCCTCATAGGGCCGGGCATGGAGCCTAACGTCTATGCGTAGCTCGAGTAATAGACCGCTTACAGGGTGCTGGGCTGACAATAAACCCAAAGAAATGTGAATTCGTGAGACTGACCGTACGTTATCTCGGATTCCTAGTGAATCAGAAGGGTTTGCAAGTCGATCCGGACAAGGTTGAGCCTCTTTTCTCCTACCCAGCCCCAAGGACAATAAAGCAACTGAGACGGTTATTGGGAATGGGGTCGTGGTACCGTCGTTTTATACCCGATTTTGCGATTGACGCGGAACCACTCAATAAACTGCTTAGAACGAACGTCCCATGTGAATAGGGAACCGAACAAGAAAGCGCGTTCGCTAAGCTTAAAGAAGAAGTTGCCACTTCACCGATTTTTACTTATCCCGACTTCGAAGTCACATTCGTGCTCCAGACCGACGCGAGCGATTTCGGTCTCGGGGTAGTCTTAACGAAGATGCAAGACGGCGTTTAGAGGGTAATAGCCTTTCCGAGTAGGACGATGTCGGACGCGGAAAGAAAATACTCGGTCACGGAAAAGGAATGTTTAGCCGTGATTTGGTCGGTTAGAAAATTTCGTCACTACCTGGAGGGGTTTCACTTCTCGGTAATCACCGACCATAGTTCGTTGCGATGGCTACATAACCTTCACAATCCAACCGGTCGATTGGCGCGATGGGCACTTGACCTCCTCGAATACTATTTTGAAGTCGTACACCGTAAAAAAGCTTTGCTTCACGTGCCTGACGCCCTTTCTCGGATGTATGAGGAGGAAGTAGCAATCCCCATAGCTGCCATGGAGCCGCTGGGGGACGAGTGGTACCGTAAACGACTGCGCGAGGTACAAGAGACCCCAAGAAAATTCCATGGTTGGAAAATCATTGACGGTATGCTGTATCGGTACCGTCCGAATCCGTTGATAGACCCAGTAATCGAAGACCTAGACGCGTGGAAGTTGGTAGTGCCAACCGAGAGAAGACAAGAACTCTTCGACGAAGTGCAGAACGATACACAAGCCGCTCACCTGGGAATTGACAAGACATGCAGGAGAGCCTCGGATCAGTATTAATGGCCAGGCATGTATCGCGACATTTCTCCGTGGGTACGTTCTTGCGACACCTGCCAGAGAATCAAGGCTGATCAGAGACCTGCAGCGGGCCTGATGGGCCGCAGGGCAATACAGCAACCTTGGACAGTAGTGGCCACCGACGTGATGGGTCCTTGGCCAAAGACAGCACTAGGATTCGAATACTTGGTGTTATTCAAAGACCTCTATACTAAATGGGTTAAACTGTCGCCCATGAGAAGAACTAATGCCGAGACTATTATCAACGCTTTTGAGGACCATATTCTGAACCGATTGGGGGGTACCGGAAGTGCTCGTGTCGGACAATGGAACAGAACACGTGAACCAAGCGTTTCAAGGGTTGACAGAGACCTACGGAATTCGACACTCGTTTAGTCCGGTGTACCATCCATAGGCGGACCCTGTGGAGCGAGTGAATCGAGTTCTCAAAACAATGATCTCCGCATACGTACCTCAGGACCATCGGCAGTGGGAAGTATACCTTAAGGATTTTAGGTTCGCCTACAAGACGGCCGTACATAGTACCACGGGGGTCAGCCCGGCCTACTTGAATCTAGGTAGGGAATCAAAACCTTATAATAGCCTGTGCCGAAGAATGGAAGAACCACCCGAATTGTCCCCACCCGAACACGAGGAGTGGAGGCAAAGAATGTTGAAACTGAAGGAGGTCCAAGATCTGATCTCCTTACACCATGAAAATGCGTTCGATCGTCAGAAGGTAAACTACGACAAAAAGCGGCGACACGCGGTGTTTAAGAAAGGAGACAGGGTCATGCGCAAAGCGCAGGTAACGTCCTCAGCCCAAAAGGGTAACTAGAGGATTCGGGGGCAAAAAGCAGGGACCGTACGTCGCAGTCTGCGTTTTAGGACCGTCAGTGTACGAGTTAGGAACAGAAGACGGACAATTGGTACGAAAGTTCCCAGTAAAACTGCTAGTCCCCTACTACGAGGAGGGACCGCCTAGGGAAAGGGGGGAGTAGGGAGCAATAAGTAGTCAATCCCTCCCTAATAGTCCCCCTAGACCCTTGCATGCCCGGGGTGGTATAGAAATAAGACAGCTTTGCCAGCATGAATCTTGGAGCCCCGAAAGGGGTATTTGATATTGAACAAGATAGTCGACAATGCTCACGACGCGAAATTTCCCCTTCCCCACAACAGCAGCGGAATACCACCGGCAGGAGCACCGGAAAACCTGCCAGATGATCCAGGGGGTGATTGGGATGATGCGCCAGTAACCCTGGGACATCCCTCTACAGCCAGCCCTGGAGGAAGCATCCTCTTGAGGACAGCGGGAGTTGACCGGACGCGGTAACCCCAACCCGATTTCCAGGAGAGACCATCCCCCTACCGGGTCCCCCGGCAGCCGAGGGCGTGGCCAGTCTTGTAGAAGAAATCAGGGAGCCAATCGTCGAAGTTACGGTACACCTGACGAGACGAGTGGAAGAGGACACCCAAACGCACTGGGAACCGACCGACATGGCCAAAGACCCGACTTACTTGCCGCGCGGAGACGTCCAGTCGGGACAGCCCGGCCAGACCCCGAGAGAGAGAAGGGGCAAGCGACGGTACTTCGGGGACGAAGAAGAGCAACCGGCCACCCAAGCACGTCCGGGAGTGGGCCCGTCGACAACAGTCCAGCCGGGAGGCAGTAGCGGCTGGGTCCGAGGAGGCCAGGCGCGACCGCGAGATGGCCGAGAGGAGACGCCTGGAGGAGGCCAATACCGGGGCTCGCGCAAAGGCCGAGCGACACTGGACAGAGGAGAAGGAGCGTCGGAAACTAGAAGGGTTCTGGCATAGTCGCCCACAGGCAACCGGGGCGAGGAAGACCAGAGACATGGGGACGTCTCCGGTTTCGGTCGCGGATCCGCGGCACAGGGCGCACACAGAGAAAGCGCCTGTACTCAGTGCAGAGGGCGGGGACACCGCCGTGAAGTGTGCCCCACTCCAGGACACGTTGGATAGGAACCCGGGGAAAATTTGTCTATACGTTTTTTTTTCTTTTGTTTCGATTTCTGATTAACGTTTTTTTTTCGTTTGATTTACTTTTCCTTCTATTTGACGACAGTACCTCGTGAAAATTTGATTTTTTTTTAAATTTTTGTACTGCCCTACTACTTCAAAAGAGTTTTCGTTGGTCTGTGGGTGACATCCCCAACAATAATGTAGGGTGGCAAATAAGTGTGGTCGAGGTAGGGCCCACGAATAAAGATATAATACCCAAAATGTTATCCTTTATTTCTCGCACCATAGAATAGGCTATAGGGAAAGTACCTTTTAGTTCTTACGCCAGTCGAACCTCACTGGCATAACATAGAGAAGCCGGACAGACTATGTACGTTCAGGGGAAGGTTAGGCCATAGTGGATTCTTTCTTTTCCCTTCCCCCAGACAGGGACTTGGAAGAAACATACGATTCAAGTTGCGAGGTAGGTTCCTGAGCGTGGTAAGCGAGAGCCGGGCAAATCTGAGGAGACCTGGTAGATGATCCACAGGAGCCCAGTTACCAAGTAGTTTTTTTCTCTTTCTCAACCCGAACCGTGGGTGGTAACACGCCAATAGACACGCAAAATGGCGTGGTGTAAACGCGGGTGCCTCGGACAACCACGACAAAAGTGACAGGTTACTTCCTGGGGATGTGGTGTGTCGGTTCCGCGCTTTGAATTAATGAACTGACCGCGAGTGTAAATTCTGAATATTACTGTATAGTAGATTTTTATTAAATTGTTTTACTTTAACTTGTTAATATTCAAGAATTTAAACTTCTCTCTCGCTCACGCGATTCCCACTCCTATTGTTTGTCTTGTGTAGTATTGGGGGTGAGCTAGTCGACCTGTCGAGCACGACAGTCGCATAAAATTTTTTTGAGACGTTTATTACAACCATCATAATGATGTCCAGAAATTTTGCAATAGCTACGAGTTATTTTACTTTTTTATTGTCGACTAACGCAGTCCAAACAGTCACGAGTATAATGACTTGGCTATTTGCAATAAAAGCATTCCCCGGACTTCCCCTTAGATTTACATCTACGGGCAAAATGTCCCACTTGATTGCATATGTGACCATTTTTTCCTGAACTATTTAAAACACGTGCGCAACCGTGAGCAAAATATCTGATGACGCCGCATTTATGGCACATAACTTCCGTCTGCGCACCTGAATAATTTGTATCGCTTTGTTTACGCCTCTCCCTCTGAGGCTAAATCCTCTACCTCGACCTACCTACAATTTCCTAGCCCCCACATTACTATAATAAGGTCGGAATCAGCCATGCGTGTTTTCCTGATATTGAATTAAGGTCCATTTTTCTGCCCCTCTCTTATTCGCTTTCTGCTGACTTTTCTCTTCGGTCTAACCCACCCTCAAAATTGATCTCCCATTCTGCAGTTTTTGCAGAATGCCTTTTTAAACCCATTATAAAGTTGTCGGAAGTAGTATCCCGCACGGATTTGATCATATATAGCGTGCCGCTTCTTGGAAATGTTGATCCTCAATCAACTCGATCAAATTTGCCAGAATTTGGCTAATTCGCTATCCATATTGTTGGACGGTTTTATTCTCGGGTTGCGCGCTATTCGCTATTGCATAAATGTAAATTGCCAACCACCCGGGAACGTTACATTAAAAAAAGATACCGGCGATCATTGACGGCAATCGAATCGCGCGTAAATAGACAGTCACTGATGAATCGAGCAACAGGCATGTTCTCTCCATCAAATTTTTTCCAAATAAATTCCAACGCTGCTTCAAAAGGAATAAGATTTTCTCGGTCACCAACGAGAGGAGAGAACATCTCTGAACTGGAAGTGCTTAGAGAAAGACTACGGGAGAAGAAATGCGAATCGTCTGCGAATGGTCCAAATTTTTACTCTCAATTTCAGCTTGATCTACTTCTACGGAATCATCTCTAAAAGGCATAGGAGGTCTACCCTTTAAGGGTGCCACGAGCATTCGCCGTCCCTCTACCTGGTGCCAATGTTACCAGTGGTATCGGCCGCATAAGTTCCGCAGAAAACTCTTGTGTTCGCGTGGTCGTGATTCCGTGTTTACATTTTGAAACACGGATTTCAATTATTTCGAAAATAACTATTTGAGAAATTGGCTCGCAACGACACTTAAAAAATTGGCAAACCGATTTACTTGGTTCAATTTCTGAATGAGCGACTGTTCTCTGAAAAACGAATACACATATTCAAAGCTAAAAAACGTTATCACACTACGCGAATCAGTATCTTCTGAATTCCCAGACTCTTTGTTTGTCCTTCGCCAGAAAAGCTCGTCCTGGTTTCTTAGTCCAAACTGGAGGCCTTTCCATAAGTTGATACTCAAAATGCACTTCGGTAGCTGCTTTCTGGTTCATTTGCTTCTTCTCGTTTCTGAATCTTCTAGCAGTTCCTGGTTCTTCTGATTCCTGGCGGGCGGAGTACTCAGCCTGTTGCTGATTCTGATGAAGTTTTTAGTCCAATTACATTGTGATAAGCTTAGCACTAACACACACAGACACAAGTTTTTAAAATATTTTGCAGAGTTTTAAATTCAAAAGTTTTTGAATTTTTGATATAATTTAGAATTCACCCGCGAGGAGTTTATAGATGTCCCACTTCTGACACAAAAAAATCCTGTAACGCGCATGTCAGGTTTTAGGGAGAAACTATTTAAAATTCACTCTATAATCTTTAAATTAAACTATCGATCGTGCTACTTATTACAGTTTACCCTAGATTAGGCGGAGATTCTTTTCTTTTATAAATGTATTGCTCGAGCAAGAACAAGGAAGCGAGGTCAACGCAAGTTGATTCGGTGCGCATATAACCGTGGGTCCTCTCCATATCATCCCAACAGTCTGTGGCGTCAAATTCATGCCGTTTATCGCGTTCGAAAATCGATCATCCACGCAAAGAATATTGCGCCTGCACTCTCTAACTGGGCCCAAACTCAAAGTTTTCCGAGAGGCTTCTTCGTGGGTGAGTGATGGAGTCGACGAATTTAAACCTAACCACATGGGCCGGTGGTTACCTGTTTCTGGATGCATTTTTGTCATTAAAAAGAGCCTCCATAGCTTTGCCTCGATGACACCCTCGGTTCGAGAGCCTATAAAAAACGGTCTATCGGACAGGAGACATCCATTCTATTTTACAACTGTTCTTTTAAAAATCTCGGAAATCAAAGTATTTCTTTTAATTGTTTCCCACGAAAATGAAAAGAACGTACGTACCTTTTCGTTGGTCGGTGTTTCGAACACGAGATTAAATTATCATTAATACACAAAATTAAGTGTCAATTTTCTATATCGCATGCCAATTCTCTTTCTTATGATCTATTTCATACTTTTATATAGAAGTCGATTCCAATGAGAACCACACATTTTCGAGGTGATCGTACGTGGAATGTGACTATTCCTAGATGGAAAATGTGATCATTGAGGAAGTAGCAGCCTCATGCATCGACCAGTAGGTATATGTCGTGGTGGATTTCCTTAACATCCGGACCACTGATCTAATCCAAGAGGTGGCGCACAGTGGGAAAAAGCACCTTTTTAGGATAAAAATCGATATAATTACCAGTTTTTGTCGCTATCAAAAAAATAATACAGCAGGAGTCTTTGACAAGGGACTTCGAGTTGATTCCACAAAAGAAAAATGGAGCCTATTCATGAAACAATTGTGAAAATGTGCATTTGTTTATCAAAATTGTTTACGTAATAACCAATTATTGTCATTATGAAAAATACCCCAGCAAAGAAGTCTCAGGAAAAATATTTCGAAAAAATTGTGAAAATTTGTATTTGTTTGTAAAAATTGTTTATATGTTTAGCAGTTTTTGTCGCTATGAAAAACATGATAGGAAGGAGTCCTTAGAAAGACATTTCTAGTTCATTCTGAAAAAATAGGTCTATTCATGAAACATGGTCAAAATGTGCATTTGTTTACAGTTTTTTTTTATATAATTAATACTTTTTATAATAAGGAAAAATATGATGGCAAGGAGTCTTTGGTAAAACATTTTAAGTTGATTCCGCAAAAAAATGAAGCATGTTCATTTGGGTGGCTCAAAAATATACTCTCGTGGAAACAAATAAATACGAGTACATAATAGATTTAATGCTTTCACGATGATTCATTATAATAAAAGGAAGTGTTTCTTGTTTAATCATGCGCAAAACTACGAATCTTGCCTACTGAATAAAGAGAGAGAAAAACGACCCCCATTCTACCCTACATATAAGGTATCACTGAGAAAATTGGAAGAATTATCAACAAACACAACATCAAAACCATATCTAACCCACCTGCGAAAATAGGACAACTTTCAAACAACCCTAAAGATAAAAAAGGCGCCTCTCAGTAATCCGGCAGTATATAAAATCCCTTGCTCTTGTGGCAATGTCTATATTAGAGAAACTGGGAGAGGAGTGAGCCAACGTTTGAAGGGACATGAGACTAAAGTCAGGCTAAAACATTGCACACAATCAGCATTAACTGATCATCATATCGAAACAGGACATAATATTTTGTTTGACAAAACAATCGTCATCGCAAAAACATACAATATTTACCCTAGAAAACATAGAGAAGTAATCGAAATCTTAAAACACCCGAATAACATCAATAGGGACCATAGATATAATACCAATCCGATTTGGCTCTCCGTTCTCTCGGGTTTTTAAAAAAAGACTCGGTAGGCCAATCAAGTTCGGCCAGTCTCCACGGTGGGGCACTCTGGCCAATCACAGGCATCGTAGAGAGTATATATAAAAACAACATAACCTGAAACTTCAGTTTCAGGTTAGCCCTGAAGAAGTGAACTGCAACGTGCACGAAACGTCGGCAAAATTCGTAGTTGAGCACACGATTGAAACCCCAAACACCTCCTTTCATTATAAATAAGAACATATTTTTTTATTTTGAAACAAAATGATATTTAGTACTCCTCTTCACAACATTTTTGCCTTATGGAGTTTAACACGTAAAACGTATACTTTTTTTACTTCTTCGATTTTTTTCAAGAAAATATAAGTAAATTTATTTACCCTTTTATACACTTATTCTCTCGTAGCGAGCCTTAGATATGATTGTTTAACTTGAGATTTTCAACAAATTTTTTTGAGGATATTGATTTATAGCAGCTACATTGAGTTCAAAGTGGCTTATTTTCTATATGCAGGCTCGACCATAAAGCTCCCTGTTACAGGCTCAAACCTGTATGGAAGTATTATTTAAACCTTCTAAAAACCCTAAACCTGTGCATGCACTATACCCGCACGGTGCCCGCATGACGTGCGACATACCTCTCCCGCATATGTGAACACATATATGTCATTCCCTGCGTGCAAGCAGTGCGAGAAAATCGGCACGCGTGCACTTTGTTATCTAGGTAGGTTAATGTGCGCCAGGATTTTTTAATTTTTTTAATTGAATTTATATCATTTTACAAAAACGCAACAAATTATGTTAAAAATTGGTACCTAGAAATTATTGCCTTATATTTCTCAAATTTCAGATTTCAACCAAAGCGAGCCGATGCAATTAAAAGCTTAATACGTCCTCGTTGCAACTTAACTCTGCCATAGTTTTGATGATTAATAGTTTAGAGTTTTATCTTTCCCTTTTTATTGGTCCTGTAGATTTTCGGCATTGAAATCCTTTCTTTTATACTTTTTCTTTGCTGACTACCTGTTTATCTTTCAACTACAGAGTCGTTAGAGTAGATTTCGAAATTGTTGAAAGAGCCCGTCTGGCTCTTGGTCAAAAATAGTGTATCCCTATCGGATGAATTATCCTATATTAAAAAGTAGATATGTAGTCGCTGATCGTTACAAGTTTTACTGTGCATGTGTTGTGTCAGCAACTGGCTTGGCATGAGCATGTCTAGCCTCGTAAAACCGAGTGCGAGTGCCTTCGAGTCGCGACCATTATCGCATCTGTTTATATTATCGATGAGAAAAGTTATACTGATAAGTTACTACGATCGTACAGAATTCGGCTGGGGCTCATTTTGGTTTTTTCAAAACATTTATTAATTCCTCAAACATTTCAAGTAATTCATCCTGTGCTCCTTTTTTTTTTTAATTTTGTCAAAATTTATCTAGCTTCCAAGCAAATTGAAAAATGTTTACAATTTCAACTACAAGTTGTTTTTTTTATTATAATTATAAGTAATGGAGAATTATGAATATTTAGAAATTCTTTTTATTTTAGTTATATTTTCGAAGACTGTGACTTCTTTCAAATTTAAACTATTTTTGAAATTTTGAGCAATTGAAAATATGATTTCATCCTGGGCTCATTAGTTTTAGAGAAAAATTACAAATTTAATTAATATTTCGGCTCATTTCTTAATGTTTCTTTTTAAAATTATATAGCCGCACTTTTTTTAGAAAATAATTTTTTTATCAGAATAATAAACAATACAAATTATTGTTACGGTAGACCCCAAGAAGCCGGGTAACTAAAAGTTATTATTGTTGGGCTCCATGATATCCGCGTACCAGATCAGTTAAGAAGTAAGGTGCCCGAGGTGAATGCCCCATTCTCGTTCCGTATCAAATTATTATAGTGGGTCACACACTATCCAGGGAGAGAGAGGCGGTATAAGATTGTCGCCGTGCTCTAAGCCAAACCTAATCAGACCCCCCGCGCGGGCAGAGGAGTGTAATGAGAAGGACGGAGGCGGATAATGATTACGCCTCCTCTACGAACGACTTCTAATTTTTCCTGCGGTGCTGATACTTGCACATCGACGATAGCCACACATTACTGAAATTTCGGTTAGTGCCTGAAACGCATGAACCGCATATGTTGAAACTTCACCTGATGCATGTTTTACTAATACCCCTGAGTCCATACGCGACCATAAAATGTTGATTAACAATGTCATTTATTGATAAATTCAATTTCACTAAAGAATAAAGAACTCATACAATTCCCGAAAATATCTAAATTAAAATTATTGGCCCGATTGCATAAGATTCGGAAAGTAGACAATCAATAGCAATCCCAGCGACCACCCTTATGAACCAATTGATTGACGCTTATCACCGAGGCACATTTGAGCCCCTGCGGTGAGAACTCTCAGCCCTGTTCCCCACTGAGTAGTAAAATAGTAATTTCGATTTCTTGAAACTATTGAAAAACTCAATTCAAATAATTAGTTTACTAAAACATCCGTTAATAATTTAATCAGAAATTGGTCAAGAAACATGACACATCCATAATTAAGTTAACGTTTTTATCCTATATATATATACACAATTTATTTCCATTGATCATAATCCTTATTTCCGAACAGGAAATAAGTGATTCGAAATACTGATCAATTCGTTCGATCCCAATGGTTTCATGAATAGCGAATTTAAACTATTGAGTTGTCAGTTAATACAATTATCCTTAGTTGGCCTGGACAGCGGATTTATATACCGGCATAGCAGCAAAGCGCACTGCACGTGCCCTGCAAAATTGCTTATTCTCAAACATTTTTCAAATCAGCATTTTGTAGTCGCGTAAACCACGTCCGGTCTTCATTCCCACAGTCGTGAGGCAAAGTCCATGTGCAACATCAGCAATAAACCCTACCCAAATCTCCACACCATGGCCTACGAGGTGCATCTTACCTGTCGCCTCGAGGCAGTCGTTCATCGCTTCTTCCGAACATCGGAACTAATTGTTCCGAAGGAAACTAGAATTAAAGTCCAACTTGCCCGTCGACATTTTACCTCGCGCGGGTCTCGGTACGCGGATTGTCACTCCCGAAAGTACGTGAATCGGAAGGGTAGTGCACAATAAAGAGGCTTTTTACGACGTTAAGAGTGAAAAACCAATGGATGGGAATCCATAAATCCGGAAAGAAAATTAAACTAGCTGTGTGCAAACGGAGTCTGGGTGACATCCTTTATAAAAACTCGAGTGGAGTGACAGTTCGTGCACCGTAAAGGAGTGATGAGCGACGCTCTACGATAGCAATTCATCGACGGAAGCACAAGGTCAGGAATTATTTATTGTATTCACAATTGTAACTACCTCATATCTCTCTCTCTCTCTCCCACTCGTGTCTCTCCCCTTTCGGCGGGACGGGGGATTGTGTGTTGATGTTCCGATGTGACGTTGCTTGAGGATTGTAAGGAATATTGTAGAGAAAATTGCTTAGCCCGCCATCTCCTTCGCTACCGTGGAGATAGGCGGTAGTCTATAAGAAAAATTTAACATTGTGTCTTGACTCATTCCATGATCATATCTAATAAAATCTTTCATTTTTATTTGTAACAAGATAAATAGAGTCGTTCAGAATTATTTCGTGCAACCCGTCAAAAATTGCAGGACTACAAGGGTTAGGGCTCCCAGTCCGGGAGTAGGATCAATGGTCGAATACCACCTAAAAATAAAAATGCGCTAATCCCTTTTGGATTGGTGTATTAGTTTGGTACCTCCGGCAAACGAGAGAAGAAGGAACAACAAAAACACTCATTTCATTCACTCGTTCGTAACATTATAAACATTTAGAAATTTATTTTACTTTCAATTACATTTTCAAATACAATTACATAGATACTTCTAATTTTAACGAACAAAAAAATGTTTTGAATGTGTTCATCCTTGGCTCATTTATCTTTAAGAAAACGGAGTCAATGAAGAATATCTTTCCGATAACTTTTTTCTATGATGCTTAGTAAATTCCCAAGAACTATTAATTATTTACACAATTTTCATTAAAAAATTCAGAGTTTGGCTTTTTTTTACTTTTCAATTACTGTTTCCTACGATATTTTGCAAATTTATTATTATTATACCATTAAGCCATTTTCCTTTCGCGGTAAGCGTGACTCATTCGGGGAGGAAGGGAGTAATGTGATGAAGGGGGTATAGATTTTTAGATGGATCTAGGATTCCCGTGTTATTTTTTAATAACACGTTCGTTCCACAACACTGGTCCGACCCAGGTTGCTGATCAATCTCTCTAGCGATCACCTCAAGTGAAGAACGTCAGAAAGCCAACATGTGAGGTTTCCCACACGGGCCCATTAGTATCCAAGGACTTTTGTTTCAGGCGTCATTCACTCCACTGACACTCTTTTTATAAACTATTTGTCGCCACACTTTTCTGTCCTGGCATACCACTCTAGCTTAATAATTGAAGGGTTGCAGTACAGAACTAGATAACCAAAAAAATCGGAATTTTTCAAGAGAGCGAAATAATATTCTGTAAAATCGAAATCACCACTTAAAGATAAAACAAAACTTTACCTCTGGGCTGAAGTGTTTCTGAATTAAGACGAAAAATGTATGATTAAAAAGAAATATCCAGTTTTGAGAAACGGAATGTGGAAGTTTACAATCTCAAAGTGACAGAAACCTAAAACTGGAACAGGCTCGGTTGCGAATAAGAATAAAAAATGCAATTTTCAGTTTAAACAAAAAATAAAAACTTGCTTTTGAGATGTTGAGTCGCTAAATTAAGAGAAGATAAGTTTGATTAGAAAAAGTTAACCAATTCCGAATAAATCATTCAAGAATTTTGACATTCAAATTTCATGGGTTTTGAAAATCGTCTTTGGATAGCGACTAAAAATCTACTCTTAAATTTAAAATAATAATATTCTGTTCCGGGAAAAGAAAGATTTAGTGTGGCAGTATCGCACTCTAAAATACGAGTTTTCGCTGAAAGATGTATAAGGGGCGTTATTTCTCAAGTGTACCCACTCGAAAAGTCAAAGTTGTCCGATGTGAGTTAAACTTAGGCAAAGCGTTGTGCTATTGGATAGTAGTTTATGGGGGAAAAATTTTGTCATCCGGATAAGTATTGACCGAGGGGGAGGGGGTGCAAATTTTGGGATTTTCGTGGATATCGTCTATTTCGGCGATTTTTAACTCTTCTAATAGCGATAAAAAAAATGTTGTCCAGTACAGTTTCGATAGAGTTTTTCACGCTCTTTCGATTGGTGCTACGCATTTTTTCAAAAAATAAATATTTGACCTTCAAAACTGAAGCTTAGGTTTTTTCCTTTAAGACTATGTAGATTAGAAAATGGGATTCAAATTTTTAATTGATGAAAATAAGCGTTGAGTACTCCGGTACGCGCATGAAGCTGCCGCTAGTGCCCCGCGGCGCACCGTGGTGCCTTCATGGTACTGTCTTTACGAAAAGTAATAATATATGTTCGCACCGTGGTGCCTTCATGGTACTGTTCTTACGAAAAGTAATAATATATGCTAGTATATTTGATCGCTCTCTGCATTTTACAGGATTGAGACTGCCATTATTTGAATGCCCGCATTACGTTCACTGATAAATTTTGAAAAAAATTTGAATTTCAGAAAATCAAGTTATTAAATAAGTGGTCAGGTCGAAAAAGAGGTTTCATGAATTAACTAAAATTAAAGCTTGGATATTTTTTTATGCTGATGTCTCCTCTTCTATCTGCCTTTCTTTCAGCCTTTCGTTTTTTTTAGTGACAGTTGTTTTCACTTTGTTTTCTACTTTTCGTTTCTTCTCTTTTGGGAAGTAGTCGCATTCCGTGGCTGAGGAAAATTTCTTCAATTGAAGTCTCCCATCTTCAGTAGGTATAAATGTATGGTATTGCAAAGTCCATTTGATTGTCACTGCAGCACCGAATCTGCTTTTCAGATCTTCAGCAGTGACTTCGTGATCTTCCTTGCTACTAAAAATGATTTCAGTTTCCTTACAGTACTTCTTTGGCCACAGAAATAGGGATGAAGCATCTAGCATGCGAACTTTAGCGGAACATTGTAGGCTAAACCTTGCTACATTTCGTTTCAAATTCGTCCCTATGCCATCACATGCTCCCTTACCATGAGCGGTAGGATGGTAATACCACTCAGCTGGAATTCCGAAATCTACCTTATGAGCTAGGATATTAGCAATGAGCGTGTGAGCATAGGGGCGAATGTTAAACGAAATGCAGCAAGGAAGATCACGAAGCCACTGCTGAAGATCTGAAAAGCAGATTCGGTGCTGCAGTGAAAATCAAAGGGACTTTGCAATACCATGCATTTATACCTACTGAAGATGGGAGCATTCAATTGAAGAAATTTTCCTCAGCCACGCAATGCGACTACTTCCCAAAAGTAGAAAACAAAGTGAAAACAACTGTTACTAAAAAAACAAAAGGCTGAAAGAAAGGCAGATTAGAAGACTAGACATCAGCATAAAAAAAATCTCCAAGCTTTAATTTTAGTTCATTCATGAAGCCACTTTTTCGACCCGACCACTTATTCAATAACTTGATTTTCCGAAATTCAACATTTTTTTCAAAATTCATCAGTGAACGTAATGCAGACATTTAAATAATGACAGTATTAACCCTGTAAAATGCAGGGAGCGATCAAATATACTAGCATATATTATTAATTTTCGTAAAAACAGTATCATGAAGGCACCACGGTGCGCCGCGGGGCTCTAGCGCCAGCGTCATGCGCGTACCGGAGTACTCAACGCTTATTTTCATGAATTACAAATTTAAATCCCACTTTCTAATCTACATAGTCTTATAGGAAAAACCCTAAGCTTTCTGTTAAGACGAAAAAAAACAAAAAAACCTGTCTTATTTCGAAAAAAAGTCAAATTTTTGACAATATCCACAAAAATCCCAAAACTTTCACCCCTTCCCCCTCGGTCAATACTTATCCGAATGACAAAATTTTTCCCCCATAAACTACTATTCAATAGCACAACGCTTTTCCTAAGTTTAACTTAGATCGGACAACTTTGAACGCGTCCTCGGGTTGCGGATAGAGGGTCCCTGTACCAAGGGTTTCTGCTGAATATGGTTACAATAATTAATAAGCAGTCGCGGACAATTGTCCAGGGATGGTCCCGAAGGAATAACTCCTAAGCGAAGGCGTCACAACCGTGCCGAAAGCTGAATGGCACCTGGGTGAGGTGTCTCAAACGGTGATCCTGGGATACCGGGCGACCTCTCAGAGTATCAGCCTTATCCTTGCACGCGGGGCTCTACAAGGATGGACTAACCCTTTTCCCTAGCTGCTCGTGGGAACAACAATGACAACACCAAACATAGTTGTAGGAAGTGCGGTTCAAAACAATCGAACGCGCAGGGCTCCCGACAATGGGTCGGACAACAATGCCGACTACCCTAGAGTTGGGGGAGCCAATCAAGACGGAGTCAATGCGATTGACCGGCGGAGCCTCGTTGCTTTTAGGTGGACGGCTCGACTCAGGGACGACCTGCTGGAGTGCTATGATACCAGTATGGCCTCTGAACGAAAAGGTTACCTGGCGCGACTACATGCTCTGTGGTGCGAGAAACACCCAGAGTTCTCGGATTTTTCGCAAAAACTTCTGCGAAACCGTGCCGAGGACCTCCGGAAAAGGGGTTATATAAGCGAAGCGCCTACACAACCACAGCCAGAACAAGCCGGCAACAGAGAAAGAGAGGCGACACTGAGACCAATCTGGAACAGGCAGCCAATAGAGGAAGAACGATGCTTCAAGACCCGTAGAAACATCAACATCCAGGTTTCTCCCAAGCCCAAAGATCTGACTGAACTGGATGATGAGCTTCGTGGTGATTTTTCCGAAGAATCCGACCTCTGGACTATCAATTGTAGTGTGTACAATGCAGCGAGAACTTTGGCAGAGGCAAACCGTAAAACAAAACCAAAGGTTGATCATAAGACCAAAAGACGAATGCATCAACTTAGCACAAAGATAGGCTGGGAAAGACAGTGCGCGTCCCGCATTCAGTGTGTTATTGACTACATAACATCTGGTAGGACTTTCATAGCCAAGGTTCGACAGTTCGCGCGCGACCTGCGGATCCGTTATCACACAATCACCAAGTCAAAGCTACTGACCATCAGGCAGCATATTGTTGACAGAATACGAGTACTATCTAACGCTAGGAGAAATCTAGAGCGGAGAGAGAGGTGGATCAGAGAAAATCAACAGTTTTTGTCTGATTAATTCCCTCATAACAGCTGAGGAGGAATGCCCACCTATCACTACCGAGGAGGTGAACAACGTATTAACAGGCATGAAGAACTATTCCGCTCCGGGACCAGATGTTATCAAGACCTTCTGGTGGAAGAAGTTTCCTTCAACCCAACAGCATCTGGCCCGAATTTTCACCTCATATCTAAAATCGGAATAGCCTATTCCGGGGTGGTTGGTGGAAAGGCGCACAGTGCTCCTGCCGAAGACGGGCAACTTAGCTGACCCTAAGAATTACAGGCCAATAACTTGTCCGAACACGCTGTATAAGATCTTCACAGCTATCCTAAATGATAGGATTTTTCGGACAATTGGACCTGTGTGGCGAGAGATGTATGAGCAACGTGGCTCAAAGAAAGGCGTAGCAGGATGTCGGGAGAACTTGCTCATCGATAGATGTGCCTGTAAAGACGCAGCATCCTATCAGCGACTTCTATCGATGGCCTGGGTTGATTACCGGAAAGCTTTCGATTCAACCTCCCATAGACTCTTCATCTGTCTGTTGGCGCAGAGCACCCGACAGTGGGTCGGCAAGCAATGCCGAGTTGTACAAGATCCCGAAAACACTAGAATTGAAAGAAGATACTGACAATATCATCCGCTTCAAAGAGTTTTGCGACAACCTCATAAAATCTGAGGACCAATCACTGCCGAAGAGGTGAAAAAAGCACTTAGAGGCATGAAGAACTTTTCCGCTGCTGGACCAGATTGTATCAAGAACTTCTGGTGGAAGAAGTTTACTTTTACACACCAACATATGGCCCGCATATTCATCTCATATTTAAAGTCAAAGACGCCCATTTCGCAGTGGCTGGTGTTAGGACGCACTAGACTCCTGCCAAAAAAAGGGAACTTGTCCAACCCAGAGAATTACAGGCCAATAACTTGTTTAAACACGCTGTATATGATCTTTACAGCTATCCTCAACAACAGGATTGTTCGACGAATTGAGCCTGTATGGCGAGAGATGTACGAACAACGTGGCTCAAAAAAATGTCTAGCAGGCTGTCGAAAGAACTTGCTAATTGACAGGTGTGTCTGTAAAGACGCTGCAGCCCATCAGCGCGTCCTGACAATGGCCTGGATTGACTACCGGAAAGCTTACGATTCAAACTCTCATAGACTTATCATCTGTCTGTTGGAAAGCTTGAAGGTACATCCACACATAGTGAGATGCATAGAGAGATTGATGCCTCTTTGGGAAACTAGATTCACTATCTCATATAGAAATTATCGTCTGACAACGAACAACGTGACCTTCCAGAGGGACGTCTTTCAAGGTGATACCATGAGCCCTTTGCTTTTTTGCATCACACTTCTGCATCTGTCTCTCGCACTACCAAATGCTATAAATATCGTCAAGAACTTCACAGGAGAGATTGGGATGGACTTTGGTTTGGACAAGTGTGCCAAAATTAATCTGAAGAAAGGAAAGATTACTGGCGTTCCCAATGACCCTGAGCTTGTGGATAAAAGTGGTATTAGACATCTCAATACTAGAGAGACCTATACATACCTGCGCGTGCCTCAAAGCCGCATTCAGGACGTAACATCAGTGAAAGAGTCTCTCCAAAGCAGATACAAGCATCTTCTTCGACACATTTCATCTTCCAATCTGTCGGCGTTGAACAAGGTATCTGCGACCAGCATGCTTGCCGTCCCGGTTCTACTATATTCGATTGGGGTGGTTCAATGGACGAAGAACGAACTTAAGGACCTTGATGTCACTACACGTAAGATCATGCATATGCATAAAAGCTTGCATATCAATTCGTCAGTTCCGCGATTATACATTCCAAGCCGTCAAGGCAAACGTGGACTTCTGAATCTGCAGTGTCTTCATAACCGAATTGTTCTAAGTACAGCTTACATCGTTGCGAATGGCAGAGATCCTCTCCTAAAGATGGACAGAAGCCACGAGATGATTGGCGAAGGAGCGTACCTTTACAAAGCCGCGGAGCAAGCGGCCGAGACCCTTGGCTTGAATTTTAACATCAGAAGTGAGGAAAGTGCATTACTCCACCTAGATGCTTCACTTCTAAAAGCCGAAGTGAAGAAAGCAGAGGCTGAAAAATTTCACCAACAGCTACTCGACAAGAAAGTGCACTGAAACTTTCACAAAAATGTAGAAAAACAGTCCTTGTCGAAGGAGCAAACTTTTGCATTCCTCAAATCATCAGCATTTTATGTCAAGAAGTTCCCAGTGATAGGCGCAGAGCGTGTCATGCACACGCTGAGTACCTAGAACACATACTATCAGGGTGTCCGACCCACGCAGGAACTACGTATATCTATACGCATAATGCGGCCCTAAGAGTGCTTTATTACCATGTTTGTCGCTCTTATGGTGTCGGTCGCGACCCTGCCCTGCCGAACGCTCCAAGGGAGATGGAGTCAATTGTCCGAAACGAGAAGTGCCAAATTTTCTGGATCTACGATTTTCGGGCAGCAGTCTCCGTTGCGCACTTAAGGCCTGACATTGTTCTCCAAGACTTCAAGAAACGAACTATATTCGTGATCGAACTCTCGGCTCCGCCCGAATACAACATCACTGCAAAGGAGAAAGAAAAAGAGGAGAAGTAGTAAGACCTTAAAAGAGAGCTGCTACGAATGTACCCAAAATATTCGGTACAAGTAATTGTCCTTGTGATAGGTGCTCTCGGAGGTGCGAAACTATCACTGGTTCGTAACCTTAAAGCCATACGCGCGTGCCAAAAATATGCCGGCCTGTCGTTGTGATATCATTGTGCCCTGTGACCACCCATCTCACGGTTGCGAGACGTGGCTATAGGTGTGTTTTACCGCGGTTCTACTGGGGGCTATTGAAAAATGTTTTTTTTTTTAGATGGCAGTTGCTCTAAGTGGGACCCTGCGGTGGTTGTTTAAATCTTTTTTTTTAATATATATACATACATATACATATAATAATAACTTATGTGTTTGTATATGTATATATATATATATATATATATATATATATGCCATCTAAAAATGACACGGGCTCACAATAGAACCGCGATAAATCACACATATAGCTACGCCTCACGATCGTAAGATGCGTGGCCACAGGGCACGACGAACTAAGGGTCTTGGCCGCCTGCTCCGCGGCTTTGTGAAGGAACGCTCCTTTGCCAATCATCTCGATTTCCCTGACCATTTTTAGGAGAGAATCTCTGCCATTTGCAACGATGGAAGCTGTACTTAGAACAATTCAGTTGTGAAGATATTGGAGATTCAGAGGTCGTGTTCACCTTGACTGCGTGAGATGTATAATCGCTGAACGGACGAATTGATACGCAAGCTCTTATGCATATGCATGATCTTACACGTGGTGATATCAAGGACCGTAAGCTCGTTTTTCGTCCATTGAACCACCGCCAACAATTAGAGTAGAACCGGGGCCAAATCTGTCGAAGAAGATGCTTGTATCTGCCTCGGAGAGACTCCTTTACTGATGCTACGTCCTGAATGCGGTTTTGAGGCACGCCCAGGTATGTATAGGTCTCTCCAGTGTCAAGATGTCTCGTAACACTTATATCCAAAAGCTCACGGCCATTGGGACCGCTAATACTCTTTCCTTTCATCAGATGAATCTTGGCACACTTGTCCAATCCAATTCCATACCAATCTCTTCTGTGTACATTTTGACGATATTTAAAGCACTCGTAAGTTTGCTTTTATCAGGAGCATAAATCTTCAGGTCATCCATATAAAATACATGAGTGACCTTATGCTCACCTTATACTCCCTGTACCAAGGGTTTCTGCTAAATATGATTATAATAATTAATAAGCAGTCACGGACAACTGTCTACGGATGGTCCCGAAGGAAAAACCCCTAAGCGGAGGCGTAACAGCCGTTCCGAAAGCTGAATCGCACCTGGATGAGGTGTTTTAAACGGTGATTCCGGGGTTCTGCTCGTTGGAACAAAAATGACACCACCAAAGCCCCAAAAAGGAGTAGATGCGGTTCGAAACGATCGAACGCGAAGATCACCCTACAATGGGTCGGCAAACAGTGCCGATGACCCTAGAGTTCGGTGTGCTGAAAATAATTTAGATTTAGTAATATTGTCATTTCCCTTTCGGCACGAGACAAACAATTAAATTAAATAATAAAAAATTAAATAATAAAGAAGACAGTTCCGCCCATTTCCTCAAAGATTGGTGTTCAATAAATAAAGATCTTGCAGAACAATAACAGATTCTTTTAAAGGTTTCAAACAAGCCTATATTGACGGAAAGCTTTCCGATAAAATTAGAGAAAAAATCCAGTTTTGCAATCAAGGACAGACTCAAAACATCCACTCATACTTGATCGAAATCATAAAACTGTTGACAAAGTTATACCACAGAAAAAGTCGCAAATGGGAATTACGCAGAGCTTAAGAAATCCTTAGAATTGAATACAAAATTTAGGGGACTATCGTACAGGTTGGGACACTGTATCGGTTGTGACAGCGCGTTTTCACTCAAGGAGATGGTTCATGCTTGTTGCAGCTGCACTAAATTGTGTGTTTAAAAGGAGTAGAAAAATCATCGTGTTGACATTATTCAACCATCATTAACTGAATATTTTTCATTGAAATTGCAAGGTAAATGAGTTCAATGTGTGATAAATTAAACGAATTGTTAAGTCTGAAGAAAATGTTGCATATGGTGCAGATCATCCAGTGGGTACAAAATTTTACGACATCGTTACCAGATCTTTACGACGACTTTAAGACAACCTATCTCCATGTCGTTCAGATGTCTCCACGATGTCGAAAAGATATCCATAGAAACCATAGAAACCATAGAAACTCAAAGGGCGGGTATTAGGGCTGAAAATATCTCAACCTAATACCGAAACGCCAGAAATATTAAATTCGGATAAAGATGAGAGAACAGAAACCCGTTTCCATCTAGTGACTAAATTCGAGAACAATCTATTTCCAATTTTCCTAGATACAGGAGTTACGCACTCATATGTTGGCAAGGAATCACTGGAAAAAATCCACAATTGTAACTATTCAGTTTTTGAACCCGTTTCGCGAAAATAAATGGTCGCGAACGGAGGAATGGTCGATATAATTGGGCAGGTGGTAACCCCAATTATAATCGGGAAACGTACAAAACATTTAATGTTCAGGTTAGTCCCAAAATTGAAACCCGCTGGTATTCTAGATGCGGACATGCTAAAGGTCCTATGGACGACCCTAAACTATGACTCAAAAACTTGGTGATTACCAGGGAGTCCCCCACCTGCTATCCTATGGCAGCACACCCAAATTTACTACCCCTCCCAATAATAGACCTAAAAAAAGAAACTAAATGGAAACAGAAATTCGGAGGTAGCATTAACCTCAAAAGTACTAGAGAAATTAACAAAACTAGTCCAGCGGTAAAAGATAGCAAAATTCCTCTAGTACTGTAATATTATCATATTTCTAACCGGGGATCGATTTTGTGTTTACCAATATTCTCAATTTAATTATCACTGCAGTTGGCTGATTTTAGTGAAAAATCTCAAACTAACCAAAAATTATATTGATTTTTAGTAATAGTTATGTCGCTATTCAAAATTATCTCAATGATATTTATATTCGTTGAGAAATTCGTTCAACTTGCGTTTACTGTGTCCTGTCCAGTAAATTGCAACCAACAATATAAATTGATTGCAATGCTGATAGGACATTAAAACTAGCCCTAACCATGTTATAATTAAACTTGATGATTAAATTAATAACAATTGAGTAAGATAAATTCTTGCAATAAAAATTCCCACTGAAATATAAATCCCCAGTGGGCACAAAATTTGGCGAAGTCTTTGCGACATCGTTACATCTTTACGACAACTTTACGACATCCTATGTCCATTTTGTTAAGATATCTTTACGATATCGTAAAGACGTCGTACGATCTGACGATGTCTTTTCGACATCGTAAAGACATCTTAATGTCGTCAAATTTTGTGCCCACTGGACATGCACAGCAAGGTCTTTATTGTGAAATAAAGTGCAAAGTCATTACAATAACAGTTGCACACACTACATTATCATTTGTTCAATTTCCCACAATTATTGCAAACATGCACAACGAGGTCTCCACAAAACATGGATTCAAATTGTGAATGAATTGGGATAGTATCCTCGAAACGAAGTTTAAAACAATGAAGGAGAATTCTGACTCGTTCCTCGTAGGCCCTCGAGTAAGAAGTCTTTGGTATCGATACCAGAATGAATATATAAGGTGCATTGGTCCCACTCTATCCCCACTTATTAGTTGATATATTTATAAATATTTTTTTATTAAATGTTTTCCAAACCTTCTTAAATTTATTAAAAATCTGGAGGTCGTGAAGAGAATTTTAACCAATCTCCGTATCCCCATATTGTTTTGTCAGTGAGCGAACTTCTTACTAGAGTTAATCCAAAAGCGAAAACGAAATTTACAGTACTTTTTTATACAGTGTAGGCGCGAACCTGCGCTCGTATCTTATTGGTATCCTAATCGGTTTTCTAGAAAATATATTTTTTGCAACACCCACCTCAAAATTTGACGTTTTCATGCTTCTAAATTGTGCCTAAAGGACCTTATTTGAGCAGACTGTGTGCTAACAATTTTCGCGCATTAGGCACTGGTGAAAACGCTGCGCATGCGCAGTTTCGAGATGAGGTACTTTAGACACTGGCATAGGTAACTTTAAACACTGGTGTTGGTATCTTCTTGAAATAAGTTTAGATTTAACTTGAACAAATCTTTTAATGATTAAGTTTTCTTCTTATGGTTTCGAAGCCCCGGTCTGAAACCTTTATTTTTTCACACAATTTTTTTCAAACAATTTTTTTCACCAAATTTTGATCTCAACAAATTTTGTTCAACCAATTTTTTCTTCAAAAATTGTTGTTCAAAAAAATTGGTTTACAAAATTTTTAAATCTTTTGTTTTAAGATTTTATTAAGACTTAAATTAACTTAAATTCCTTGTAGATGCAAAAAATGCAAAAAATAGCGTGTGATACGCGTGCGCATAGGTGATTTCTAACTTGTATGATTACATTATTCGCCTGCGGCTTATCCTGCAAAATTCAAACTCGCACACAATCACCTATTTTAAACACTTGTATCACAAATAAATATTTATATCGAGATATCAGTTTGTAGAATCGCTCTTTCTCTAATTCGTTTAATACAGTACAGTGGGGTACTTTTTCTGTTATTTGTTCATCAGGCAATGCATATTCATCCTGGGCATTATCATAAGTTTCAATTGTATTAATTTCCTTTATAACATTTGGAAAATTTTCTTCGGGTTCTAAATATTTCCCTAAACATTCTATGTATCTTTCTTTTTGGACATTTTCCGCATCCATTATTATGCAAATTCTTTTTATATCTTCATCTAACAATTTACTTTTTATCGATTTATTTTTATCTTTCAGTTCAATAATATTAGGGAGATTTTGCATAGCGATTCGTAGGATACGGTAAACGCTAAATGATACGCTAACGAACGTCGGATAGCGGAAAACGGTAACGCTAAACTCGCAGAGCATGCGCAGAAACGCACTCATGTCCCTGGCGGACCGAACAAATGGAGCGGATACGCTACAGCGTATCCTTATAGTATCCACATCGTATCCTCTCCGTATCATACAAGAAAAACTCATTAAAAAAGAAAGATTAACATTTCACTTGTTGAAATTCGGATTCTACGTGAAATTTTGAGTTAAATGGTCACAGAGTAATCGCAATAGTTTTTCTTGCAACATTAAAAACTTTTAAAAAATATAATACTTATCGATGACGTACGCTGAAGGCGACTTCAAACGCATCGTCGTTCAGTAGCAGTCAATAGGCGTTATCCGTCGACGATGCGTCTGAAGTCGCCTTCAGCCCACGTTATCGATAAGTATTATATTTTTTTAAAGTTTTTAATGTTGCAAGAAAAACTATTGCGATTACTCCGTGACCTTTTAACACAAAATTTCACGTAGAATCCGAATTTCAACAAGTGAAATGTTCATCTTCCTTTTTAAATGAGTTTTTCTTGCATGATACGGAGAGGATACGATGTGGATACTATAATGATACGCTGTAGCGTATCCGCTCCGTTCGTTTGGTCCGCCAGGGGTGACTTTAGCGTTTACAGTATCCTACGAAAGAGTATGCAAAATCTCCCTATTATCTTCAAAATCAATTTTACTTTTTAATCTTCTTCATATGTCCACTCCAATAATACGATATCGGCCAAAATGGCGGAAAAAATCACGTTTTTCAAAAATATCTCAATTGAAATGCACTTTAGAGGAAAAGTAGTTCAATAGAAAGTTGTAAAGCATATAATTTCCTATCACTTTTGTTGTAAGAAAATTTTTCTCATAATAATAGTTTACGAGTTATGGCAGAGAAAAGCGCAGCACTTTTTTGCAATTCGCAAAAAATGTCCAATTTTACCTTGAAATTTGAAATTATTTATTTTTATCGTTATTATGTTACTATTATATCATTATATATGTATAAGTAATATGATATATCATTAATTTATCATATTACATATATACATGCACTCCCACACGTACATGTGCAAGTATGTATGAACTTATCGATATGTATGGAATATCAACATTACTCCTTTCCACATCACCTTTGAGGTAGAGGAAGTAAAGCGTTTTTTTAAAACGTGGTATCCCCAGTACGCCTAATCCACAAGCTTTATCTTTCATAAATCAGCAACCCAGATAGCCAAATATTCTCATCGTGCAATCAGGTGGAAGTCACGCGTGATAAAAAAAATCACGCGTGAAGTCAGAGCGGATAACAATTGCCGACTCACCATTAAGTCATGTGGAAATCACGCGTGAAAATTTACGCGAGACTCAGACGTGAAAAATACGTATCACACGAGAATTCACTGTGAAATAATTTGCAGATCACGCGTGATTTTTCATGTGCGTGATTTCATGAGCACATCACACCGATATCATGCGTGAAATATCACGCGTGACTTTAACATGATAATCACGGTGGCTATCTTTTAAAAGATGTTCAGTTGTATCCGATGTTAGTTGATTAAGTTTTGGGTTTTAGCGAGGTTTTTAGTTTTTTAGAGCACCTAGATCGGCCTGGTAGACTTCTTTTTGAAGGCCTGGATGGACCAGGCTTATTTTTGTCTTCTTGAAGATCAGCAGGATTTTCTTCGGGATCACCCTCCTCCTCCTCAGCTTCTTCTTAATTTTCTTCCTGCTCCTTTTCTTCTTCTTCCATTGATGCTGATAATTTTTTCAGTATGTCGACTATTCCAAGCTCCTCATCATTTTCCTCCTCCTCGTCAGAGTCTGCTAGGATTTCGGAAACGTTTTCGTAGGAATTTCCATTGCAGAACGACCAGATGATGGAGCACTTCAAACCTGCTTTCCTGCAGCCACATTTCGAACCGCATCCTGTTTTGCACTTACAGGAATTAAACTGCAACAATTTCTCTGGAGCAGGATCTTTTTTGGTTGTGACTGGAGTAAGTCCGTGTTTACTTCGCTGCCATCCCCATTCCTATGGATTTTTTTATTGTCCATCCATGCTTGAACTTGATGGTAGGTCCGTAACGAGTGTCTCGTGCAGAAAACATACTCTTCTTACACGCATTCAGTGACAGTGACACAACCTCTGCAATGTACGGTAAAGGAAAAATGAAGTTCATAAATACACTGCAAAAGGACGGACAGTTGAAGAAGGATCTAGAAATCTTTAAAGACCCGAATGCAAATCCTAAATTCGTTACTATCTCAGGAGAAAATTTCATCATTGACCTCTACGAATATTTCCTAGAGAATGTCACACTGGGCTCTCTTCGCTGTTTTCATGTTCGGCGATCAGTAACAAAAAGTGAATTTAATTTACAGGCATTGCCACCGACAAGAGAAGCTGCGCGAGAACACTCGTCACGGACCTACCATCAAGTCCAAGCATGGCTGGACATTTAAAAAATCCAGATGAATGGGGATGGCTGCGAAGTAAACACGGACTTACTCCAGTCACAACCAAAAAAGATTCTGCTTCAGAGGAACTGTTGCAGTTTATTTCCTGTAAGTGCAAAACAAGATGCGGTTCGAAATGTGGCTGCAGAAAAGCAAGTTTGAAGTGCTCCATCATCTGCACATTCTGCAATGGAAACTCCTGCGAAAACGTTTCGGAAATCCTAACAGACTCTGATGAGGAGGAAAATGAAGAGGAACTTGGTGCAGTCGACATACTGAAAAAATTATCAGCATCAATGGAAGAAGAAGAAGACGAAGAAGAGAAAGCCTTCAAAAATAAGTCTATCAGGCCCATCCAGGTGCTCAAAATTCTAAAAGACTAAAACCAAAACCTTAATTAACTAACATCGGATACAACTGAACATCTTTTGCTGCTTTTCTGAAAAAAAGCTTGTGGATTAGGCCTACTGGGGATACCATGTTTAAAAAAAACACTTCACTTACTCTACCTCAAAGGTAATGTGGAAACGAGTAATGTAGATATTCCATACATATCGATAAGTTCTTACATACTTGCAAATGTGCGTGTGTGAGTATATGTACGTATATATAATATGATAAATTAATGATATATTATATTATTTATACATATATAATGATATAATAGTAATATAATAACGATAACAATAAATAATTTCAAATTTCAATTTGTTTATAACTAAAGTGATAGGAAATTGTATGCTCTACAACTTTCTATAAAACTATTTTTTCTCTAAAGTGCATTGCAAACGAGATATTTCTAAAAAACGTGATTTTTGCAGCCATTTTGACCTCCATTTTGTTATCAGGAGCCTGATTTGTAGGATCTTTTTTGGGTTTTGATTAGGGCCCCAAAATGAAGGTAATTGTCAAGTTTAGACTTGTCCCGACCTTTTGCAATCTGAAGTCTTTTTTGTGTTTCCATTGACTGGACTATAGAAGCCTGAACGGCGCAGAATCTCGGTACTCGGCATCAGAAAAAGAATGCCTAGCGGTAGCTTAGGCCATACGAAAATTTAGGTCATATTTAGAAGGTTATAGCTTTAGAGTAATCACGGACCACTTAGCGTTAAAGTGGCTCCAAGACCTAAAAAACCCCACTGGCCGATTAGCCAGATGGGCATTAGAGTTACTAGAATATGACTACGAAGTCATATATTGTAAAGGTAGTTCAAATTTCGTCCCTGATGCTCTATCGAGATCAGGAGAACCAGCAAGAAATATGGCGTTTGCGCTAGCTTGCAGCGTAGAAAACCCGAGCGGACACCAACGATAAAACAGACAACTAGTAAGTAAGTAAGTATACCATCAAGCTATTTCCCTTTCAGGGTAGGCGTGACACTACCCGATTCGGGTAGTGTTTCTAGGTGGATAGTTTCTTTTAGTAAATAACTACAAGTGTGGGCTCACCACACCCACGATGGGCCAACAGCACGTAGTATTCTTGAATGGTCACCCATCCAAGTACTAACCGCGCCCAACGCTGCTTAACTTCAGTGATCGGACGAGAACTGGTTTTTTCAGCGTGGTATGGCCGTTGGCTACTAAAATCAGACAAGTTACAAAAAGACCGGAAGAACACGAAGAATGGCGAATCAGAGATTCGTAACTCTATTTTCACAGAAATTACCCACTAAAATCTACTCTTTACCAGACCCTAACCCATGGAAACTCGTCGTACCCAAAAAATTAGGAATACTGGTTTTCAAAGAAAATCACGATGACATGCAAGCAGGACATTTAGGTTCCGAAAAAATGCACTCGAGAATTTCGGAGTACTACTTCTGGCCAGGGATGTATTCTGAGATAATCAAATACGTAAAAAATTGTAAAGTTTGTCAAAGAACCAAACCGACTAATCAACCGAAAATAGGGCTAATGGGAAAAAGAATCGTTGAAGAACCATGGACCATGATTGCTGTAGATATCATGGGTCCATTACCAATTTCTAAAAAGAGAAAGAACCAATATATTTTAGTCTTTGTAAATTTATTTACAAAATGGGTCGGAATAATCCCAATTGGAAAAGCTAACGGGATCACAATAGAGTCAGAATTCCACAAACATGTTATTTCGCCTTAGGGAGCACCTAGTATTATCCATACTGACAATGGCATGGAATTTGTCAACATAACTTTAAGAGATTTAACCGAAAAATTCGGTATCAGACATACAAAAACACCGAAATATTACCCACAAGCAAACCCAACGGAAAGATACAACTGAACCATAAAACAGATCATTAAGGCACATATAGAAAATGACCACTCCACATGGGACGAACACATTGACGATTTACACTTCGCAATAAACACTAGTAAAAATTCATCGACAAAATTCACCCCTGCGTTCTTGAACCTAGGTCGAGAATTGGAACCACTCCAATCCCTCCGCAGAAACTTAGAAACCGATAGCGATACAGAATTTCAAAATGTAAGTAAATGGACAGATTGATTAAGAAAGCTACAAATCATAAAAGAGGAAGTCCAAAAGAATCTAAATCAGGCAAATAACAGACAAGCGAGTAATTATAATCTGAGGAGAAGACCAATAAAGTATGAAATAGGTGACAGGGTGAAAGTAGTAACAAAACTATCAAATAAGGCTGATAAAAAAGCAGGTAAACTTTACGATAAGTACGAAGGTCCATTTATTATCAAAAAGAAGATTTCCCCAACGATTTACGAATTGGAAAATCTTAAAGAAGAGAGTATAGGCGAATGGAATATAAACGATTATAAATTGGAGAACGCAGATATTGATAATGACAAGTAGGCGTTTGAAATACTAAGAATTAGGCTTAAACATTTAGAATTAAGCGAAGGCAAACATGACAAAGGATCGATAGCATTAACAATATAAACTAACTCAAAACTCAAGACCAAAAAACAAACTCAATTAAAATCTCGAAAACCGACCCACTAGATTTTAAGAACAAAAAGACAGTGCGAATTTTTTCCCTTTCTGATAATGGATAATTCAACACGTTGTCAACTATGTCAGAGAATGCTTAACGGGCGACACACATTTGAGCATCTTCAAAACTGCCCAACAGCAAAATGGTTGATTCTAAGAGGATCTGGTGTTTGATGAACAAAAAAATATCGGAAAGCTCCAAAATAACTTTTTACTTTCTTCGAACGTTGTTGATAAGATTAAGAATTTTACTCGTCAAGGAGAAGAATGAAAACACATTTTTCTGGTCATACGTTCAATAATTAGAATTTATTATATAATTGTTATAAATCCAACGTTTCGACCCTCCTTTGGGTCTTTATCAAGGTACATTTAAAATCGTACAATAAATCTGAACAACATTGTGCTCCTTAGATCTGGTGTACCAGAAAACGAAATTAGAAGGAATGTTGCGAGGCGACATCACACCACCAAACTATAATTGGAAAAAGGAAGACGACGAACAAATGGAACCAACACTCGACGAATGTTATTACCTATTCGAAGGCTACGGGGGTGGCTACCATCTTACACCAAGCAAAATACAAAAAAAACGAGCAGCAGGATAACGACCTCAAGGAAAAGATGAGCAGACATTTTTTCTTTTTTTTATATATGTTACAGCAACAGGGGAAACATAGAAGAGAAATGGAACAGAAAAATCACAATAAAAACCCTGTAAGGAGAATAGGGGACAGTACGGTGGAACTCGACATACACATAGACTCCTAAACCATAAAGAACTCGGCAGAGAACTTAGAAAAATCTCGGATATACCCACCGCAAGGGAGAAGGGGGGAGGGGGGGGTAACAGAATTGTCACGACAAACAGGGACCCGGCGGCCCTGTGCGAAGGGGTTACCGAGCCGTAACCGAAATCAGACGGAGGGGTTCCGAAGCCCGAGACGACAACGTGTCCCGTCGCGTCGTCAGTCTTGCTCCGTCGTTAGCTAACTCAACATATTATCTAACTGTGGGTAAATCATGTGTGTTGTGTCTCTTTGGGTGAATCGTTGCGTTTCCAGGTGTGGACTCTGGTGATCCTGGCCACCTACCGAAACCGCTGTCTTGTCGGAAAACCCTGTGTCTTCGCCGAACCTCGTCGGGTCACTTGTTCTCCTCAACGGGCACCCTGCCCGATGATTAGGAAGTCGTCAGCACCTGACCACGGGTTGTTGGCCATTGTAATAATGTAAGTGGCAATAAACACTCACTACCTTTTATTGCAAAAAAAATTACGATTTCGTTTATTGTGTCAAACCACTTCTCGGTATTCCTATTCCCACTTCCCTCCTCGGCATTACGCCGTAATACATTATTAATTATTTTAAGGTATGAAATATTGAACTTTTGAGTGTTCGTAACAAAAACCGGTTCTTTTTCACACGAGCTTGGACACTTGATTTCAACTAATTTAGTTATCTGGTTATTCTCAAAAACAAAACCGTCTGGATTTGCGCAAAGACACAGTCAATTATGTAGAACAATGAGACCAACGTTAGAAACTTTGACTCCATATTTTAATTCAAATTCCTCGATAGCAATCGATTCATTCTATTTCCTATAAGTAACATTCTTCTATGCCACACCCTGAAGCTTTGGAGGATGTAAAAGTTGATTTAAAAGCGACTCGATACTTTTTGTTTTTCTGCATTTAACGGAATGTGCTTTTGAACTTGCAAATATCCTTAAAAATCGTTTTTGGAACCACTCTTGTGAGTTTGATTGACCCTGTGTTTCTAAACATAAATTTATTATTTTTGTTTCAGATAGTAAGATGTTTTTGCGATCAAAATCTAACAGTTCCGAATCAGTGCTGGCCCAGCTTTCGCCGAAGTAGGATACCATTTTCTTAGATGCTTCCATTGAATACTGGATGCTGATGTCGCAACTTTTATTTCTGATCAATTTAAGTGCTGAATCAAAGCATTCGTTGAAAATTGCAGTAGCGGCTCTTTGGCCGTCTGATTTCATTTCTTCTCGAAGAACGGCACGTAGGGCCCAAGGATGATCAATCAAGCCTAAATATGTTAAGTCATATGGAGTGGCGACTACTTTTTTCTCAACATTATCATTTTTTATATCTTTTTTCTTGAAATGATCAGAGATCGATAATCCTTTGTTACGTTCCAACTTTTATAAATTGGATCTAGTAGCTACCTTCTAGAAGACCAAAGTGACCATATAAATTTTCAACACAAACCCTTTTTTTTGTTACTGATTATTTTCAATTATTTATTTGCTTAATTTTCGTGAGTTCTATATTTGTAGAAATTTCATCTTCCGCTCTATAACTTGATATGGCATGCTAGGGATATTTAGATGAAAATCATTCTAAATCAACTAAATAGAATATACATAAAACATGCATGTTTATAATAAAACAAATAAATTCTTATAAATGTCCTTACGCGTTTCCGCGCACCCACATCGTTTATACTTCAAATAGTATAATTCACAACAGTTCTTAGTGGGCTCTGAACCTAAATTCTAGGGATACTTTTAAATCCTCTAACAATTTACTAATCCTTTCGTGAATTAGACTATTTCGAATACCGTACAACAATTGCTTTATTTCCGTTTTGAGTTTCGGATTTAAAGAAATTATCTGGCGATTCCTCGCGTTACTCTTTCACCCTTTTCACCTCTTTACTCACTTCCTCGTAACTCACTTCACCTATTATTTTTTTTTAGTCTGCGCACTATACAGATAATAGTGCGGGATTTCGCAGACTACTCGTCGTGAATTTTCTACCACGTTACAAGCATGTACCCGGACGTTCCCACGACCAATTTCAAAATTGTATTTTGATTGGAAAATTACTTCAAAATTCCTTGGCAGAGCTACAGTTGCCCCTGCTATCAAATTCCGAGAGCTAACCTCTGGAGGTGGGAATTTATCAAGCGGTTTTACGTGCGACCCAACAAACGAATTAGATAACAAAGGAAAACGCCGCGTACTTATTAATTTTTGCTGAAGTTCTGATGTTAAATCGAGTGGCGCCTTAGGACCGCGGACGGGTGCCGTTAATCGCGGATCAATTAGAGGAGAGGTTCTCTTCGGTACGAGAATCTCCTTCGACTACCCTGAGTTAAATTTACTCATCACGATCGTCAGGTCGGATTTTGTTATTGGTTGGGGTGATTTTCTTTAGTAAGAATTTCGAAAGTAGAGCGACCGCAGAAACTTTATTGATAAATAAAGCCGAATTTTTTATTTGTAACAATTTTCATTGTAAAATGGTCGCTCTGTGCCTATGTAGGATTATTAAGATTTTGCTGAGTATGAGGGCATTCCTCAATATTTGTTAATCATTTGCCTGCGAGGTCTGAGAGAATTTTAATACTGAAATCCTGTTGGGCAATTCAGAATTTCTCGTACTGGTAAAATTTAATTAAGACTCACAATATTTGTCAATCTTTTGCTAGAGACCGTGAGGTGCACATTAAAATTTGTCTGCATCTTTATTTAAGATTCTGTCCCTGATTTAGATTTAATTTTGAAATTGACAGCGAGCACGTGTATTCTGTAACGCGAGATGGATTTAAGTTAGTGTGAGTGTACGACCCGTACCCTGTTGCAATGCATTCAAGCGCAGCATGTGTGTAAATTGCTTCGCGGCCACCTTCGTTCTTACTTCTCTTTCTTCATTCTTTCTCTTTTCTCATTTATCTGTCATTTCTCAATAGTTATGATTTTAAATAAAGTTTTCTTCAAATTATCTTTGGATTTTTCCAAAATTTAGGCGGCTCCATCAAAATTTAATTTTGTGTAGGCAGGCACGTAACACCCACCCCGAAAAATTTATTCATCGTCCCCGATGATTTCAAATAATTTGAAGAATTTATCTTTATTCAAAACTTGAAATCGGCGTACAAAATTATCTTTTTACTAATTATTGGTATATTTTATTTATGTGTTTCTTATCATTTAAATTATATAACAATTACAACCAACTCGCTTTTCAGTGAGGGTATCTTGATTTTTTTTTATTCGGCCCGTAATCATCGTGGCCAGAATTTTTGGATAGTTCATCGTTAGATAATTGAATGTAACATTTATTTTCGTTACCCATGCGCAATAATTTCCCTTAGCTATTCTAGTTTAAGCTAAGTTGTGCTTATTCTAACGCGATTGGAATTTGTAGCACCTGAATTGAGCTATTTTAGTTTCCACTTGAGATATCTGATTCAGTGTACCTTTAACATAGTTTGTAAGTACATCCTTGACTTTCATACGTAGCGAGCGTCTCAAATTTCATTTAGCGTCTCGTCAGCCTCAAGCCATAGTAGCTTAGTTTCGTTGTCATGTGCAGTATAAAGTCGTTCAGTCGGTTGTTCGTGTGTTTGCTCTAGTTTTTGTTGATTTTAAATTGACGTTCGTGCGGAAAAATTGGTTCTGTTCAGTTTGTGTTTGTTTCGACAGTAAGTTGGCATGGTTGGCCTTATGAAACAACTTAGGAACTAAAATAGGTAATTAGAACACTTTATATTTTGTTTAGATTATAATATGCACATAGCAGTGCACAACAATCATGTTATAGAAATCATATACATGTATACTAAAGTTGATCAAACACAGTGCTCATTACAAATTCAAATACGATTATTTTAAAATTTGCTCGTTTCAGCTTTCACCTTCATAATTAGTTTTAGGAAAATAGCACCGTTTACCGAAAAATTGAATACATCTGAAGTGACTTTACAGGTTATGCCGCGATTTTTCGATTCTATCTTTATTATTTTGTGGAATTTGTAGTATGATAAAAGTTACCCAAAATGAATTTAGAATACTATTTTCACATATAAAAATAGGATATAAAGGATTTTTATAACTGGATTTTTAGTGAGAAGTGCTTGTAAATAACTTTCAGTTACCAATACTTGGAATTTAAGTTACAGTAGTAATTTAAAAGTGCTTGAATTTTTCGAGACTTTTCTAACAGTGTAAGGTGTGTGACGGGGTATCTTTTGGTTACCCGTCACTTGAAACTACCTCGTCCTAGGAAAATGTAACGTTTAAAGTAAACAACCCACGTAAGCGTTGGAACAAGGGTCTCCTCCGAAAACGCTACCAGGAAACACTCAGGGCAATGATTATTAACGCTTTTTTTTTACTTACGCCTGCTAACCTTGTCTTTTCATGCTTCCTTGGAGCCCTATCCGTCGACAAAACAAACAGGGTAATTGGAGGGGAGGTGAAAGTCAGTTGGATCTACGATTATTCACTTCAAATATAGCAACTTCTTCCCGCTCAAACTGGAGACCGCCACCGTACGGACGACCGAGACTGCCATTCAAGCAGAGTCGCAAGCGGGCATGGGGCCCTGACCCCGTAACGAGAGAGTAAAGTCTCTCTCTAATCAATCTCTCTCACCGGAGTGCCACCCATACGGTGTTATATTATGTTCGAAATTTTTGTATGTAATTTGAATTGGCCACTTGTATTCCGAAGGCCTAAATTAGCTAAACATAGCTATGCACCGGGGTGCACTCCCGAATATGTACGAGTCTGCGAACTTGCTTAGTTTGCGACACCTGCCCACGTGATCTCGGTAACGTCTCTTATTGGGCAATTACTTCGACTCTAAAACTTCGACCCTTCTGTACTTCCGTAAGCATCTTGACAAGGTATAATTTTGATTACCGGCAAAGTCAATGGTCACACCGGCTAATCTATCAGAAAGTTCCTTTTGTTTGTTTGACAAGTTTTTTCGAGATTCGCCACGTGTTCCGACCTTGGAGCTCGCTACCTTCTTTAAGTGCCGCGAGTGTTTCCGGGTTTCCGAATGTGCTTAAGCCGCGTTAGCTTCCTATATAATGGAATTTAGTCTTACTATTCTGAACGTGATTTCCGAAAGAAAACTACCAATGTTCATGGGATAATTGTATTAAAGTGGTAAGATTGTGGGAAGAATATTTAGAAGTCGAGATCTAGTCATAATTCCCTTCTTTTAATGTTGCTTCCGAAAGAAAACGAACGATGTTCATGGGATAATTGTTTTAAAAATGGCAAGATTGTGGGAAGATAACCTTTTGTTATAATTATGATGGTAATTATCGACTCGTGCGCGTAAAGCACCGATTTTGTTTGTGATATAAATAAATCCGACTGTTATCCCTCTATTAAGCTGAATTTGTGGCCTAACGAATTTTGATTTAATCGAACCTCACCCCTTTATCTCGCCTTGATCTCGAATTTTACACGGGTTAAGCTGTAAGATCAGTGAATAGTCTATTCCTTTCTTTTATTCGACGATAAAAATGTAGAATTACGTATTACAGTCGTAAGTAGCAATAACGGGTGATCCATAGACAGGCCGTGGAAAAACCCCTTATATGTGATAATATAAAATTCGTCATGATTATTCTTTTAATTAAAGTTTTCCACTTGAAATACAGTGTAGTTTATATTTAATTAGAAAAGAATATAATATTTTATTATTTAGAATTGAAAATTTACTACCAAATTTATTTCTAATTCATGTAAAGTGGACTTCGACGACTTTCCTATCAATTAATTAATACTATATATGGGGCGTTATTTCTCAAGTGTACCCACTCAAAAAGTCAAAGTTGTCCGATCTAAGTTAAACTTAGGCAAAGCGTTGTGCTATTGAATAGTAGTTTATGGGGGAAAAACTTTATCATTCGGATAAGTATTGACCGAGGGGGAGGGGGTGAAAGTTTTGGGATTTTCGTGGATATTGTCTATTTCGGCGATTTTTAACTCTTCTAAAAGCGATAAGAAAATTTTTGTCCAGTACAGTTCCGATAGAGTTTTTCACGCCCTTTCGATTGGTGCTACGCATTTTTTCAAAAAATAAATATTTGACCTTCAAAAAAGAAGGTCAAAAATAAATTTGACTTTTTTTCGAAATAAGACAGGTTTTTTTTTTTTTTTTGGTCTTAACAGAAAGCTTAGGTTTTTTTCTATAAGACTATGTAGATTAGAAAGTGGGATTCAAATTTGTAATTCATGAAAATAAGCATTGAGTACTCCGGTACGCGCATGACGCTGGCGCTAGAGCCCCGCGGCGCATCGTGGTGCCTTCATGATACTGTTTTTACGAAAAGTAATAATATATGCTAGTATATTTGATCGCTCCCTGCATTTTACGGGGTTAATACTGTCATTATTTTAATGTCTGCATTACGTTCACTGATGAATTTTGAAAAAAATGTTGAATTTCGGAAAATAAAGTGATTGAATAAGTGGTCGGATCGAAAAAGTGGTTTCATGAATTAACTAAAATTAAAGCTTGGAGATTTTTTTATGCTGATGTCTAGTCTTCTAATCTGCCTTTCTTTCAGCCTTTTGTTTTTTTAGTAACAGTTGTTTTCACTTTGTTTTCTACTTTTCGTTTCTTCTCTTTTGGGAAGTAGTCGCATTCCGTGGCTGAGGAAAATTTCTTCAATTGAAGTCTCCCATCTTCAGTAGGTATAAATGCATGGTATTGCAAAGTCCCTTTGATTGTCACTGCAGTACCGAATCTGCTTTTCAGATCTTCAGCAGTGGCTTTGTGATCTTCCTTGCTACTAAAAATGATTTCAGTTTCCTTGCAGTACTTGTTTGCCCACTGAACTAAGGATGAAGCTTCTAGGATGCGATCTTCAGCGGAACATTGTAGGCTAAACCTTGCTGCATTTCGTTTAACATTCGCCCCTATGCTCACATGCGCATTGCTAATATCCTAGCTCATAAGGTAGATTTCGGAATTCCAGCTGAGTGGCATTACCATCCTACCGCTCATGGTAAGGGAGCATGTGATGGCATAGGGACGAATTTTAAACGAAATGCAGCAAGGTTTAGCCTACAATGTTCCGCTAAAGTTCGCATGCTAGATGCTTCATCCCTATTTCTGTGGCCAAAGAAGTACTGCAAGGAAACTGAAATCATTTCTAGTAGCAAGGAAGATCACGAAGCCACTGCTGAAGATCTGAAAAGCAGATTCGGTGCTGCAGTGACAATCAAAGGGACTTTGCAATACCATACATTTATACCTACTGAAGATGGCAGACTTCAATTGAAGAAATTTTCCTCAGCCACGGAATGCGACTACTTCCCAAAAGAGAAGAAACGAAAAGTAGAAAACAAAGTGAAAACAACTGTCACTAAAAAAAACGAAAGGCCGAAAGAAAGGCAGATGGAAGAGGAGACATCAGCATAAAAAAATATCCAAGCTTTAATTTTAGTTAATTCATGAAACCTTTTTTTCGACCTGACCACTTATTCAATAACTTGATTTTCTGAAATTCAAATTTTTTTTCAAAATTCATCAGTGAACGTAATGCGGGCATTCAAATAATGGCAGTCTCAACCCTGTAAAATGCAGAGAGCGATCAAATATACTAGCATATATTATTACTTTTCGTAAAAACAGTACCATGAAGGCACCACGGTGCGCCGCGGGGCTCTAGCGGCAGCGTCATGCGCGTACCGGAGTACTCAACGCTTATTTTCATAAATTAAAAATTTGAATCCCATTTTCTAATCTACATAGTCTTATAGGAAAAAAGCTAAGCTTCCTGTTAAGAAAAAAAAAAAAAAAAAAAAAAAAACCTGTCTTATTTCGAAAAAAAGTCAAATTTATTTTGACCTTCAATTTTGAAGATCAAATATTTATTTTTTGAAAAAATGCGTAGCACCAATCGAGAGGGCGTGAAAAACTCTATCGAAACTGTACTGGACAAAATTTTTTTTATCGCTATTAGAAGAGTTAAAAATCGCCGAAATAGACGATATCCACGAAAATCCCAAAACTTTCACCCCCTCGCCCTCGTTTAATACTTATCCGAATGACAAAATTTTTTCCCCATAAACTACTATCCAATAGCATAACGCTTTGCCTAAGTTTAACTTAGATTTTGACTTTGACTTTTTGAGTGGGTACACTTGAGAAATAAAGCCCCATAAAGAGAAGAAAGGTATATGTTTATTTATAAATAAATAATAATAATTTAAACAAATATCGTTTCTGATTGCACGGAAAAAAGTTAAGTGAAAAAAAAACTTATAAAAGTGGCTTTTTGTAGAAAATGGAGATTTAAGATTTTAGGTTGGAATTTGATTGATAGTTTGGTGCTGCAAAAAGTGGAAAAGTCTTATTTAAAAGCTTTTTCTTTGTAATTCCTTTTAGGAAGAGAAATATGGTCAGAGACAGGATTAAAAAAAAAAGGTAAGACTTAGGAAATTAAAAAAAAGAAGATGGGAGACAAGTACAGAGTCTGCTATCTGCTTTTGAATCACCAATACTTTTATTTTACCATATTAAAAATGACATTATGAACAAATCCTTTTAAGAAAATATTTATTAGATTTTTTAAGAATTTTTCATGCAAAAGGCCCATTTTCGGAAAAATGTTGATGATCTAGTTCTGTACTGCAACCCTTCAATTATTAATTATTTACACAATCTTCATAAACAAATTCAGAGCTTGGCCATTTTTCAACAAATAGACATTTGGCTATTTTTTAGCGAATACTTTTGGTTATTTTTCAACAAATAGACTTTTAGCTATTTCTCAACAAATAGGCTCAATTTTTTACAGTATTAACTAACAGTATCTTTCCGATGACTTTTTTTGTATGATGCTTTGCAAATTTCCAAGAATTATTAATTATTCAAACAATTTTCATAAACAAATTGAGAGCTTGGCCTTTTTTCAACGAATATGATCAATTAGTTTTGGATATCAAAAAAGAATGTATTTCCAATAACTCTTTTCTACGATACTTTGCAAATATACAACAATTATTAATTATTTTATCAATTTTCATAATCATATTCAAAGTTTGGCCATTTTTCAAGGAATAGGCACAATTTATTTACAGAATTAACTAAGAATGTCTTTCCGATGACTTTTTTCTATGATGCTTTTCAAATTTACAAGTATTATTAATTATTTCAACAAATTAAGAGCTTTCCCATTTTAAAGAAAAAGGCTCCATTTGTTTACGGCATCACCAAGAATGTATTTCCAATAACTCTGTTCTACGATACTTTGCCAATTTACAATAATTATTAATTATTTAAACAATTTTTATAAACATATCCAGGGCTTCCGTTTTCGGTACCGATCGTGAGAGAACTCTTCTGTGTCAAGTGTTGGTTTTTTTGGCTTTGGTGAAGGGAATCAGCGTGTGTGGATGCAGAAAGAGCAGTTAGTGCGGAGATCAGGTGTGAAGGAAGAAGGGTGAGTGAAGGCAAGGGTGTAAAGTGGGAAAGTAAGTTGTGAGAAAGGGAAATTGGAGCGCGTGAGTTTTGAGGTTAGGAGTAGAAAACTAGTTGCGGGGTAAGGGGTAGGCGAGTAAAGAGCGGGAAACGTCGCGGAATACTGGGTAAGGTAGGATACTAGGATGCCGACGGTACGAAGCCCACAATCGGGCGCCAGAGGGCAGGTAAGTGATGAAACAAGAGGTGAGGTGGTTGAGAGTGCGGTTAGTGGGGAGAAGGGTGATATTGACAGTAGCGGTGAAGTGACGTTAGAGACGCCGACCAGGGGGTCGACGCCAGAGCGAAGGGAGTCAGGTGCGGGCCATCAACGCCGGAGGCCCTCTAACCTACAGCGCCTTAACAAGCTAGGCAGCGCGGGTTCGAATAGGAGATTGAACGAATGGCGAAAAAAAGTGAGCGCGACCAGTAGTGAAGAGGAAGAAAAAAGAAAAAGAGAGGAAGGGGACGATGAATTAGAAAGGGACAAGGAAAGCAAGAAGGTTAGGAATAAACTCACTAAACGGAAAAGACCAGAAAGAGATAGGGGGGACGGAGGAATTTTTGACAAACTAGAGGCTCTCATAAAAGGGTTCAGAGAGGAAATAAGGAAGAGACTGGATATTATTAGGGATATGAATAGGCAGGGGAAAGACATAAGGGGGGAAGTGAGAAAAGTAAGAGAAAAGTGGGAAGAGTGGGATAAACTCTGGAAAGAGGAGAAGGCCAAGGTATGGGGTAAATTAGAGAGTATAGAGAATAGACAGAAAGAGGATGACGAAAAGAGAAATAGTCAGATAAAAAAGTTGGAAGAAAGGGTAAACAACTTAGAAATGAGGAATGAGCATATGGGGAAAGAAACAGAGGGTGCGCAAATAGGAGAAGGGAGTAGTAAGAACGTGCAAAATGAGAATGAAAGATTAAAGAAGAGACTAAGTGACATTGAAAGGAGATTGGAAGGGGAAGAAAGGGCAAAGAGAAAAAATAACATAATAGTTAAGGGATTGACAGTAGAGAGTGAAAAAGCGGAAGTGGAAATCAAAAATCTTCTGAGAGATATTGGAGTTCAGATAAGGGTAGAAGGAGTTAAGAGAATAGGTGGGACGAAGGAAGGAAAAGAAGGAATGTTTATAGTAAAAGTAGGGAGTGAGGATGACAAACAGAAAATTATGGAGAACAAAAAATTATTGAAAGGAAGAAGGGAAAGAATGGAAGAGGATTTGACATGAAGGGAGAGGAAAAGGAGATGGCAGATAGAGCAGAGGGCATGGGTAGAGAGGAAAAAGGGGCACATGGTATGGATAGGGAGAGACAGATTATGGATAAATGGGGAGGAATGGTTCTGGGACGAGGAATTAGAAGAAATGAGGGAGAAGGGAAAAAGAGTTGAGAAAGGCAGAAAAAAGGAAGATGCAAAAGAGGTTAGAGATCAAACAGAGGGGTTTCCAAAAAGCAAGGCGGAAGAAAAGTGAGAAGGATAGGTGAGGGAAGGGAGGAGAAAAACGTGAAAATAGCTTTCTGGAATGTTTCAGGCTTGAAGAACAAGAATGAAGGTTTTTGGCGGGAGTTAGAAAAGTGGGATATGATTATGATGAGTGAAACCTGGGTCGATGAGAAGGATTGGAAGGGGATGAAAAGGAGGTTACCTAAAGGTTGTGTGTGGACAATGCAAGAAGCAAGAAAGGAGCACGTTAAAGGTAGAGGGATGGGCGGCATGGTCTCAGGGGTGAGAAAAGAATTGGCAATAAAAGGGAGAATAGGGGGAGGGACTTGGGATGAAGAAAAGGAAACCTACATAAGGAGCTCCAAAGATAGGGAGATAGACCGGGAGGGGAGGAGGTTACTAGACGTAATAGGAGAAACAGGATGGTTTATTTGTAATGGCAACATGAAAGGAGATGAAAAAGGAGAGATCACATTTATAGGTAAGCGAGACACAGTAATAGACTACATCCTGGCGGAAGAAAGAATGAGGAAGATGATAGGCAGTATGAATGTGGGGAATGAGATAGGGTCTGAGCACTTCCCAGTAATAGCAACACTGAAAGGTGGCGTCCATAAGCGCGGCAGAGGGAGAAAGGAAAGAGGGCGAGAAAGGAACACGAAAATGGGAGTCTGGGGGGTAGATAAATTAAAAGAGTTTAAACAAAAAATGGAAAATCAGAATGTTAGGTATGAAAAGGAGGAGGGAGTAGACTCGTTAATTGAAAGGTTCAAAGGGAAGAGAGGAAAGAGAGGCTGGTGGGACGAGGAATGCAGGGAGAGTAAAGAGAGAATGAAAGAGTGTGTAAGAAAATGGAGGAAAGGAGAAATAGAGAAGGCGGAGTACAACAGGAGAAAATGAGAACATGAAAGGATGCTGGAAAGGAAAAAGCAAAAGGGAAAGGAGGAATACAAGGAAGAAGTAGAAAAAGCGATCAAAGAAGGTAGGGTCTGGGTTGTGATAAATAGGGAAAGAGGAGGAAGGAAGGTCGTGAATGAAGAAATAGAAATGGGCGAGTGGACGGATTATTTTAAGGATCTGTTAGGGGGAGAACAAAATAGGATGAAAGGGGAAAATAGAAGGATAGTCCAGGGACAAATGGAGGAAGGGAACGAAATAACAAGAGAAAAGGTGGATCAGGCGATAGATAGACTGAAAAGAAACAATGCTACAGGAGAGGATGGTATAGAGAACGAAGCAATAAAGTATGGAGGAGAAGGGATTAGAGAAGGGATGTGGAAGATCTGCAACAAGGTCTGGAAAGGAGAAGGGTGGTCGGAGGAGTAGATGATAGGGCTGGTGGTACCGCTTGTCAAGAAAGGGGAGGGTAAGAAGGTAGAAGAATACAGAGGGATCACTCTCATGCCAGTGGGTTATACAATATACGCAGAAATTCTAAGAAAAAGGTTAGAGAATTAGATAGAAGAGAAAGAAAGTATTCCACACAATCAGAGGGGATTTAGAAAAGGGATGGGGAAATTAGTCGCCTAGTTCGTAGATTTTAAAGCAGCTTTTGACTCAGTGAATAGAAAAGTGTTATGGCAGGCAATGAAAGAGAGGGGAATAGAGGAAGGGTTGGTGGAGAGGATAAAGGAAATTTTTGACTGAAACCAGTATTAGGGTGAAGATAGGGGGGAAAAAGGGGGAGATTTTCTGGACAGGAAGAGGTCTAAGGCAAGGGTGCCCGTTCAGTCCGCTACTATTTAATATGCTGCTGGCAGACTTAGAGGAGAAGCTAAAGGAGAAAGGGAAATGGGGGACGATTTTGGGTAATAGCAAACTATATTCTCTAGCATACGCGGACGACGTAGTTCTATTAGCAGACGATGAGAAGGGGATGAATCTAATGATAAGAATTTTCGAAGAGTATGTGGGAACCAAAGAACTTACTGTGAACGTAGGGAAGACCAAGGTGATGTGCTTCAGAAATAGAAAGACCAAAATAGGTTACGTTTGGAAGATGAACGGACAAACAGTGGAAAGTGTGGTGGAGTTCTGTTACTTAGGTTTTTGGTTTGAGGCAGGAGGGGGAAATGAGGTGCAGGTGAGGAAAAGAATCGAATGTGCGAGTAAAGTAATGGGCCAAGTATGGGGTATAGGAATGAGAAGGTTCAATGACGATTGGAGAATGAGGGTTTGGATGTCTGATGCGTTGGTTTGGGCGGTGTTGTGTTATGGAGTGGAGGTCTGGGGATGGAAGGAATATAGGAAATTGGAAAGCATGCATGAGAGATTTCTGAGATGGGTAATGGGGGTTAGTTGGAGTTGCCCAGGATACATGTTAAGGGAAGAACTAGGAAGGGAAAAAATGGTAACTAGACAAATTAAGAGAGCCTGGAAGTTTGAAGAGAAGCTGAAAAGGGGAGAAGGGAGCAGAATAGCACAAGTGTGCTTGGACGAAGTTCGGAACAAGGAGACAAGAGGCAATTTGGGAAATTCGAAATGGGAGGAAGAAAGGAAAAAAATGAGGAGGGCTTGTGATATACAAGAAGGGGTACTGGAGTGGGAGAACATATAGTTAGAGCTATTAGTAAAACAAGGAGAAGAGAGATGGATAAAGATTATGGATTCGAAGTACAATAGATGGTATATATAATATCCTGTAGATATTGGATGGATGAAGAGGACAATCTGTGCAGAGTATGTGGATACGAAATGGAGTCATGGGCACATGTGTTAGAGAGGTGTACAGGAGAGGAAGATGGACAGTTGAGTGTGGATGAGTCTGTAAGATGGATTTTGGATGGTAATGGACAGGGAGTGACGTGGATGAAAAAACTGGAAGAAGTAAGAGAAAGCAAGGGAGCAGGGCAGAGCCAAACGGGTAATCCTGTCTAAATGAAAGTAACTAGCAAAAATTTTAAATTTTTAAATCGGTGAAAATGTATTTGATGGTAAGAGAAAACGGAAGCCCTGGAAGATCGCTCATTTGTAGAAGTTTAAGAACCAATCGTATTAATATTATTGTTATTTTAAGTAAGGCGAAACATTAGAATATAAGCAGCGGTTAAGTAAGGTTAAAGATGAAATGTAAATATATGTACAGGGAGCGGAGGCCCTCAAACCCGTAAAAGGGAGAGATTAAATATACAATACAATACAATATAAACATATCCAGAGCTTGGCTATTTTTTAAGTAATAGGCACAATTTGTTCACAGAGTCAACTAAGAATGTCTTTGCGATTACTCTTTTCTATGATGCTTCTGTAAATTCACAAAAATTATTAATTATTTAAACAACTTCGATTGAAAAATTAAGAGTTTGGCTATTTTTCAACGAATAGGCTCAATTTTTACAGAATTAAGTTTGAATATCTTTCCGATGACTTTTTTCTATAATGCTCATCAAATTTCCGAGATTTCATTATTATTTT